>JANTCA010003575.1:0-10692 GCA_024741275.1 Chironex yamaguchii | reverse complement strand
AGTTTTGCCACATGTTTCGTATAAATAGGTTGCCATATACATATACTTTCCTTTCTGACGTTTCATACTCTGAAGAGCGTCAGATGAAAAAAGCTTTTAGTATGTTTTTAGCGCAATGTCGCAAATTTTCAAGGTGATTTTTAAGTTTTGTACCACAAAAAGATTGTTCAATCACAACTGAGCGGGCAGCTAGCACATTGAAACAGGCAGCAGAGGAAAATGAGGATCAAAGCTTGTCTTACGAAATTAAAGCTGTTGATCTGATAACAAAAGAATTTAAATATCATGACCATTGCTAAAAAAATTCACATGAAAAAAATCCCTTCACTTTCAGGATAAGAAAAAGATCCCCCAACGATACTCTGTTGATGGCGATTTCAAAGCTGTTATTAAATGTATAGATGAGAAGATATGGAGGAGAATCAAGCTATTTCCATGAAGGTGTTGCATAACATTTTTCGACTTGAAATGGAAGACACAAGATATAGATTGAATTTGAAATTGAAAATTCAAGCCTCTTTTCCATGCAAACTTTTCCTTTTGTCAGTAGACAATAATATTCCCAAAGTTGTAATAAATGTAGTTGCAATTGACAGTCATGTAATCTTTAATGATTGTAGGTGCATTACCCAACAAGCAGGTCAGTCTCTTTTGGGAAGGTATTCTTAAACATGTATCAATTAAACCTGACTTGATTTGGGCAATAAGCCTTGAAGAAGTTTTATCTGATGAACGACAGCCACTCGAATCTGTTTTGAAATTTTAAAGAGCAAAGATCATCCAGATCGAGAACCAATTAATCGACTTATCTAGTCATAGTCAAATGCAGCAGATCTTAAACATGGAGTAATGGAACACTTTCTGCTTGGTCTTGGTTTGCACAATATTACCGAGCAAAAGAAGCCTGCGCATATGGGAAGCCATCTTGGCTACTGGATAGATTACAGCCTTGCTTGTGAGATTGAAACAGCCCAAGCCGAAACATCCCAGTTACTGTCTACAACAATAGGTACTCTTCCTAAACTTACTGAATTTGGAACAATCGACCAATTCATCTTCAACAGTTGGCTTCTGAAGCAGTACGTCATACGTCAGTGTCACTTTGGATGCTGATGCCGCAAGTAATGCATAGAAATTAATAAGGAACTTTCCTCAATCAAGATGGTCTGGGTGCTAAATGATAAAATACAGTGGATTGAAAAGGCATGTCCTAATGAGTTTGAAGACTTTTTAGTGACGAAGGCAAAGTGTTTATGAAGATGGCAAAGAAAGCGAGGAAAATAATGATTCATGTTGAATTTGCTGAAAATATCAAGAAAACCAGGTAAATGCATATAATGGATAAAAAGTAAAGTTGTGTTTAGCTTATATTACGGATGTTAATTGAAAAACCACAAGATTTTTAAGTAAAAGACAAGGTAAACCATATATGGTCAAGGGTTTAATTGGTCAAGTGATCATGGATAAAATTGCAAAATAGTAGCTACTAGAGCACAAACAATGCTACAACTCATCACAAAAAGGTTACCAGTGCATATCTATGTAGAGGTTAAGCTTTTAATCTGTAGTCAATCAGCCCCCGTTTTCATCCCCTAAACCCCAGCAGATCCCAGTTTACCTCGGTGTTCCTAAATGCTAGGGTACGTAGCTATGTGAAAACGCCTGTCGGAATTTCTTCAACTGAAGGTGATACCTACCTCCAGAATAACCTGGTCTAGTTCGGTCAAATTTGAGCCACTTCTAGAGAATTTCAAAACATAGTGTAAAAAAACACTATACACAATTGAAGTCATACATAACACGGTTTCACTATGAATAAAAGCAATTAAGAACAAAAATTGGTGGAAAACCAAGAGGGAATAAAGAGGTCTTATAAAGGTTTAATTGGCAAGCCCAGAGTAAGGCACTTTGACGAAACTTGGGAGACTTTAGGTAAATACCAAAACATGGCGAAAACAACACTATATACGCCTGCAGTCATAAACAGGATGGTTTCATTATAGATAAAGGCGTTCTACTGAAAAATTCGAATGAATGAAAAGGACCTGAAGTTAGGAAAAGGGCAAGCCGATAGTAAAGCATTTTGATCCACTTTGGACGACTTTTTCACAAAACTCAAAACATCGCGAAAAGCAACACTGTATACACCTGCAGTAATATATAAGAATGACTGCATTAAAAAAAAGGCGACATGCAGAAAAAGTTAACAGAAAATGGAGAAGGAATGAAAAGGACTTAAAATGGCCGAAATGCCAAGCCAATAGTATGTCATTTTGATCAAACTTTGGCGACATTCGACGAATTTCAAAACACGGCACAAAAATAAATTATATAAACCTGAAGTAGTATAAAAGATTGTACTGTTATCGATAAAGGTAATTTCGATGTCTTTGATATAGCCTGCAGAAAGTTATTTTGATACAACATGGACGATGATTGTATAGGGCATTTTGAAGAAACTTGGGCAACGTTTGGTAAATACCAAAACGTAGCGTAAAAGAATACTATATAGACCTGAAGTCATATATAAGATGGTTTCAGTATAGATAAAGGTCATTTTTGGCGCATTTCAGCGAAAAGCGAAAAGGGTATGAAGGTGACATAAAATGCCTCAAAAAGAAAGCTTATAGTTAGGCATTTTGACGAAATTTGGGCGACTGATTGCAAATACCAAAACTTAGCGTAAAACAACACTGTATATGCCGGAAGTCACATATAGATGCTTTCCTTATAGATAAAGATAATTGAACAATCTTTTTGTGGTACAAACTTGAAAATAGCCTTGAAAATTTGTGGCATTGAGCTTAAAACATACCTGAAAGCTTCCTTCGTCTGACACTCTTCAGTGTACGAAACGTCAGAAAGGAAAGTATATGTATATGGCAACCTATTTATGCGAAACATGTATCAAAACTAGGCAATCATAAACAAAAAAGGAAACAAAGAAAGAGAAAATGAAGAAACATTATTGGGAGAGTCCAAGTTAAAAAACGAACTCTTTCTGCCTACAGAGTACTGGTTTTGTTATTTTGATGTAGACAGACTCCAATACACTTGGATGAAAGGACGATCTAGCTGTGCCAATAATCCGAGAATTTTCTTAAGGCATTTTGATCAAATTACAGCGACTTTTGACAGTTATCAAAAACGGCACAAAACAACAATATATATACCTCGAGTCACATATAAGATGGCTTCTTTACAAATATAGACGATTTATGGCGTATTTCAGCAAGAAAGGGTAACCTAACCAAACTGACTTAAAATGGCTGAAAAGGCAAGCCAATAGTAAGGTTCTTTGATAAAATTATAGGTAATTTTGACAAATGCCAAAACACGGCACAAAACAATACTGTATATACCTCCAATTACAAAAAAGATGGCTTCTATACAGATCAAGACCATCTATGGCGTATTTCAGCAAGAAAGTGTAACAGAAGGAAAGTGACGTAAAATGGCTCAAAAGGCAAGCCTATAGCAGGGCATTTTGAAAACATTTGGGCGAGTTTTGGCCAATATCGAAGCATAAAATAACTATACATACTTTACCACAAATGTTAGATGCTATCCTGCTAGATAACATGAATTTTGGCGCATTTCAATTCGGGAAACCTTTGGCAAATATCAAAACATGGCGCAAAAGAGCTCTTTATATACCTGAAGTCATATACAAGCATCAATATAGGGATATTTTATGTTTTGATTCAATTTATCTGAGATTCCTCCTTACCAGCAGTGTATATCCTCATTGAATCATGGCCAATTTGATTTGAAAGATGAAGTAATTCTTTCAGTAAGTTTATAATCCAACTTAAAATTCTTCGTTTGCATGTGTGGAAGTATAGTTGATGTTAAGCTGTTAAGCTACTCAACTATAGTTTAAAGACCTTTGATTACTGGTTTGTATTTGGCAGTAATTTATTTGTGTTATAGATAGACTAACAAGATGAACAATCAGTGCCGAAAGTCCTTGCTGCAGCTTGGAATTACAAGTTGTGATCAGTGTATGGGTCTAATTGCTATAATATCTTCAGTGTACTATAAATTATAACCATCACTGTAAAGACTAATCATCTCCAAAACTCAGCATTGTTACAAGAGAAGAGGAGGTTAAACTTGCAAAAGTATGCAATTTTATCAAGCTTAAGGAACACATGTTTTGATGGTTACTGTATCATGCAACACGTATTTCTTGGAGACCTTTAAATATATGTTATGACCCCAAATAACCAAATCACTTATTCTTGGCCTCAAGCATTGCAACAAACAATGAATTTAAGGGACTATTGAGTTAAGATGCAAGAACAATAGAAGACACGCTTACGTCTCCATGCTTCCAAGGCAGTCGGCCGTTACTTGTATCTTCTGGAAGATGATACAAGCGAAATAGACAATAGCACTCGCTCTTTTTTTCATAATGAAGGATGGCTTCCAGCTTGGCAAATCCTGGTACTCGATTGGTCCTTACACCGTAAAAGAAACCCACTCGAAAGGGCGAGCTTTTCTTACGAGCAGAGGGAATCCAAAATTGAGAATACATGGAAATGCCTTTGCTGATGGTGTTGATGAAGTCTTTCATCTACAAACAAACCAAATTGATTAATGTTAAAATGTGCAGGAAAATGCATTACAGAAAACAAAAGTAAAGAAAACCAACGAAACAAAGAAGTTACTCTTTAACTCACAGCGGAACAATTTTCATGTGTATGTTTGTTGGTTGAAGGAGATGTTTGATCGACGGAGGTAGGATTTAAAATTAATTTGCAAGAATATTACACTTACCACTACGCCATCCTCCATTTTGCAACCGTTGTCAGAGTTATCCATTTTAGATAGCTTAATTTGTATCAAAGATAAAAATGAAAATAGAGCGCAATATTTTGACCAAGAACAATCGCTTTGCTGTGAATGCAAATGCACGAAAATTTGGGTGTAGCGACGCTCAAGGTAAAGTCGGGTTTCTCCATATTTGACGTCACTACTGTGTTCCTGATTGCGTGACGTCAAATGTTTCGAGTAGATTCCAGGCGCTTGGACTGTGGCAATATACAGAGTGTTACTGTAAAAGTGTCGGCTGTTCATGGTGGTGATGGTAAAAATTGTCTAGACTGTATTCATGTTTATGCTTGGAAAGATGACATTTCTTTGCTTTGCTCGTAGTAGTGTTACTTAATATTGGCAATGTCACGAACAAAGTAATGTTTTCTTAAACATTGACATCTTAAGGCATTTTATGAAATCATGTCTACAAGAGCTGTCTGATATGTAAGTTTGCGTTGTTTCCAATCATCAATAGTCGCTTGAAAATCCTCACTGTCACTGAGATTCGACTTGTCCATCACAGAACTGTCACTTTATGGCTAAAAACTGTGAACTTCCATTTTTTTTGTATGAAAGCTGGTCTTCCAGGCATAAACAGCCACTGATTAACGAGTGCAAAACGTATCTACTTAAGATATTGTGCAAATTAGGATGGTAAGAAATTATGACATAAAACGCGCTTTATCACGCGGTCAACAAATAATCAAACTCTGGACGGAATATTTACTACGCAAGAGAAAATAAAATTGAATTTTACCAGCTGAAAAATGTGATTTGTGAAGGCCTGATGGCTTCTTAGTTTATAGTTTGCTTTTAGTGTTTTCAAAGAAATGCTACACATCACACTGTGAAGATGAGTTAAGTCCTATTACATACAGAAAGGGGTAGTGGTTTAATGTATTGGATATGTGTTCCTTGATTCCATTGCCTGTCAATGACTGTGCCTGGCAGATTCTCTTTCTGATCATTTTTTCAGTCTTCATCCAAATAGGATGAGATAAGGTTTTAGTCTTATCTGATCTTTGCATGAAATTTCGACCATCAGAGTCAATTACAATCTTCATTCTGCGAACCCATCAGCTTGCTAGATGTCTTGAAGTAATCCTAATAGATTGTTAACCATTGAATAAATGCAATTGATATAATTAAATAGTTTTCACTGAAATAACCCAGGGTATGTAAGTGATCATGTGGATTCCTGAGTCATATTTCGCCTGATTCCCTGATGCAAGAAGTCATGTCATCAATTGCTGTTTATGGTTTTGTAGCTGTTTCCACGCCTGCAATCCTCACATTTCTCAGCTTCTATGGGAGTTGCTGTTTTGTTCTTTTAAATATGGATCTATTTCTGATTGCGACATGTTTACTAATTACATCAAAAGTTTGTCTTAATTTTATTTGGTTAAATAGCCCTCGCGGTCTCTCTCAGGAATGTGTGTGTTAAATTTCGTGGGTGACAACTAGAAGACGTTCATTTTTTTTTGCTTGTAAAAGAAACAGAAGGACGTTGTAATGAATATGGGCTTAGCTGATTTTATAGTAATATAGAACTCAAGTGTAGTGTCCTATGCAAACTGATAATTTGAATGAACTACCATGAGACCGATAAAACGCACTCTTGAGCTATGGTCATCTGAAAAGATATTTAATGTAGCAGACAATACATTCATAAAGACACAAAAACAGTATTTTATCTACTTATTTTTTATTTATCCTATGTAAGTATTTTTGCTACCAAAATTAGTTCCATTGATCACTTAGTTACGCGCATTCATTGTAGGTATCTTATTTATGTATTATACTTATTGCCTTATCTTATTTACAAATATTGTTCTTTATCTTATATCTATTATCTTCCTTATTTATATAATAATTTACACTTGATTTATCTTTTATCGTAGCTTATTACATTATTATACTTATGACTAATATCCTAATTGACAATATCTTTTATTTTACTTCAACTACATTGATTTTACATACATAAATCACCTATTATACACCTTATAGCTTGACATACATTCTCTAGTATACATATGTACTAGGTGGTATCAATTGAGATCACAGTCAACATGGTGTTCATTCATTAGTTCACTCGTAACCGTTGAAATTGGCCTTCATCAGGGCTTTAAGAACTTCATCGATTTCTCCTTTCTCCAACTCAGACAGAGGTGTATCATTGATGACATCTGCTGTTAATCGCAGTCTCTTGTTCGATGATCGTTCATTATCTTGATGGACAGTGACACCATGAAGTGCCATGAATTTCAGTGCACAAGTGTTTTGCCATCCATCTTCGATAAAATGTTTGCTATCATCGATCTTTGGTAATGGCGACAAGGTTGTGTTGTCATCATGACGTTTTCTTTTCTGTGCGTCTTTTGACTGCGTGGTGATAGTACACGTTGCAGACAATTTGGAAACTACACAAAGGAAGAAGAAAAAGCTGCAAATACATTTGACTTGCTTTATGTTTTTCAAATCAGACAAAAGTTGTCAGAGCTACATGAGGTAAGATGGTCATGATACCATCTTGAAGGAGGTACTATCTTAAGGAGGCGACTATGGTACTTTTTATTTACTAATAAGTACTTTAAAACTGACTTTTATGTTACTGTACTATGGAGTAACGTTTACGTCAATGATCCATACTGTAAGACATGGTACTGGCAATTTATTTCGGACAATACATTTGATTATTGTAATAGTCCCTATCCAAAACAACTATCCACTCGATTCACTTCAAGTTCAAGACCAAACTTCGTCATCAAATAATTTCATGAATAGATAGATCTATTTCTTTTCTAGAATGTGTTGCAATTGAATGGAAGGTATCTATTCTAACAAAAGTATCTTGTCCAATAGAATTTCCTGTGCGCTGAAAAAAGCCTTCCTGGAAAAAAGGCAGTATCGATAAAAGCTTGGTTAAAAAGAGTCATTACGTCACTAAGTCCACTTTATTAGAATGACATGTGAAAAGTTCAATCTTCGCTAAATCATAAGGACAATACATATTTTAAGGGTCTTTAGGTCGCTTTCAAACTGTTGCAAATCTGATGAAAATTGCATGAGAATAATGGTTCACCTTTTTGGTTTCCATTGCCAAACAATTGGCAGTTTCTTATTTCTTTGTCGTTAAATGTACTTCGACTAAAGAAAATTCATTCCTCTCTCTGAGTCATCGAACAAGACATGGGTTCTTTCTGCTTCTTTTTCAGTTAAGATTAAGCCACTTTGTAAGCCTTTTTTATTCTTTCTGAAGTAGCAGTAGTGATCATACGTCAGAATTTGCATGGCTACATGTTGTGACTTGGGTTGTGACTTTAATGGAGTACAAGATGGCAGTGGATCAGTGTCAGATGCCTGCAAAAGAAATATGAACATCGTTAGTACTTCAATATTAGAAGATATGCTGCTCACAGGAAAGGTAGTGAAATTCACATTGGAGAATTCTACTTAACCAGACTGCGAATGCAAAATATGTGACTGTTTTGCTTGCTGTATGTCCATAGACGCAATACTTATCAATGATAGCCTAGTTAACTTTCTATTTTAACCAGTTAAAAGAACTGTAAACTTCTGTATTTGCCAAAGCATTTGGAGTAAATGCAATGCGAAATGTAGTAGGCAATGAGTTTTACGCAGCAAAAGTGTGGATGGACGGGAAGAGGACTTGAAGGAGGTGGACACTTCTATGATTTTGAGAAATTTCGTCTTGATAATATGGCATTTTGTGAAAGGAATTTTGTCGATTCATAAAAGGCCTATTCTATGGCTGTTTGTTAGAATAGACGATCTTTATAATTGAGTATGCGTTGTGACAATTAAGTAATCGGAAACTTGAACAAATAGACGAGAACCAATGCAGATAACAACCTCTGGTTGTCAAGACGTGGCACAAATCATCCCTTTATATACGTGAAGTCATATATAATACGGTTATGTTATAGAAAAAGATGACTTATGGCGTATTTGTGAACGACAGGGTAACGGGAAGATGAAGACATGGAATGGCTTAAAAGACAAGGCTTCAGTAGCGCATTTTGATCAAATTTGAGACACTTTGGAGTCGGCAAGGTTATAGTAAGGAATTTTAATCAGTTTTGGCGCATTTTAGCAAATATCAAAGCATCGCACAAAACAACCCTATTTACAGCTAAAGTCACATTTGAGATGATTATATTGTAGATACAGATAATTTATTGCATATTTTGGCAGAATGGATAATGGACGGAAGATAACAATATAAGTTGACAAAGGCTATAGTAAGGCATTTTTATAAATTTTGACACACTTTGGCGAATATCAAAGCATGGTACAAAATAACCATCTTTGTACCTGAAGTGCCTTATGACCTGGTAATCTCATAGATAAAGATGATTTATGGCGTATTTAGCAATGGTAACGAGAGCAAAATGACATAAAGCGATGAAAAAGGCAAGGCTGTAGTAAGGCATTTTTATCATATCTGGAGCATTTTGGCGAATATCAAAGCATGACACAAAACAACTCTATTCATAGCTGACGTCACATATCACATGGTTTTTATCTAAACAAAGATGATTTATGACGTATTTGGGCAACAAAGATTAAAGTAAGGAAATGAAATAAAAGCGTGAGCAAGATGGGATAAAAAGTGGAAAAAAGCAGGAATATAGTAATGCATTTTGATCAGATTTTGGGCATTTTGGCCAAAATCAAACTATGGCACAAAATAAGCATACTTCTACCCAAACTGCCTTATGACATTGTTATCTTGTAGGTTAAGATGCTCTATGAGATATTTGGGCAGGAAAGATTAGCGGAAGCAAGATGGAACAAAACGGTGAAAATGTCACCGCTATAGTAAGGCATTTTGATCAACTTTGGAACACTTTGGCGAACATCAAACTTTGACGCAAAATAAACATATTTTTCTACCTAAACTGCCTTATGACATTGTTATCTTGTAGATTCAGCTGATGTATGAGATATTTGGGCACAAGAGAGTAGCGTAAGCAAGATGGGGCAAAACGGTTAAAATGGCAAAGCTGTAGTGAAACATTTTGGTCAGATTTCGGGCATTTTGGCCAGTATCAAAGAGTGGCGCAAGATAACCGTATTCCTTTTTGGACTGCCATATGATATTGTTATATTGTAGGTTAAGATGATCTATGAGATATTTGGGCAGGAAAGATTAGCGGAAGCAAGATGGGACAAAACGGTGAAAAAGGCAAGGCTATATTGAGGCATTTTGATCAACTTTGAAGCACTTTGGCGAACATCAAACTATGAGGCAAAATAACCATGTTTCTACCTAAAATGGCTTAGAACATTGCTATCTTCTGGAATATGCTGATGTATGAGATACTTTGGCTGGAAGGAGTCGCGTAATCAAGATGGGTCAAAATGTTGAAAAAAGCAAGGCTATAGTAAGGCATTTTGATCAGCTTTGGAAGACTTTGGCAAACATCAAAGAATGGCGCAAAATATCCATATTCGTACCTGAACTGCCTTATGACATTGTTATCTTGTAGATTAGGCTGATGTATGAGAAATTTGGGCAGGAAAGATAAGCATGAGCAGGAGGGGATAAAACGGTGAAAAATTCAAGGCTATAAAAAGGCATTTTGATCATTTTTGGGACAATTTGGCGAACATCAAGCAATGGCGCAAAATACCCGTATTTGTACCTGAACTGCCTTATGACATTGTTATCTTGTAGGTTAAGATGTTCTATGAGATATTTGGGCAGGAAAGATTAGCGTGAGCAAGATGGGATCAAAAGGGGAAAAAGGCAGGGATATAGTAATGTATTTTGATCAGATTTTGGGCATTTTGGCCAAAATCAAACTATGGCACAAAATAAGCATACTTCTACCCAAACTGCCT
>JANTCA010003574.1:0-10693 GCA_024741275.1 Chironex yamaguchii | reverse complement strand
GTGTCAGACGAAAAAAGCTTTTAAGTATGATTTTAGCGCAATGTCGCAAATTTTCAAGGTGATTTTCAAGTTTTGTATTATAAAAAGATTATGTTTTATTTACGCTTACGTTTCCATCTCTTAACCAAGACTACTTATGTCAATACTATCGTGTAGAAAACCTAGCTTACCTCATCCTATGATATATGTACTCGTCTTCTGAAAGACCTGTCATTTTAACAGAGTCTAACTAGGAGTGCCACAGACTATAACTCTCGACGTCTGTGAAACTGTTATTCAATTATTGCAACCATACTTGTCATCTAATATTTCTTTAAATAAAATTGGTTTCAACATTAAGCTGCCTTGATTTTGTCCACTGTAAGCATTTGATATTTTGAATTTCTATCTAGATTGATGCAGCTTATTCACAACTCAATCTTTTCGCTACTCTGAATGGTTTTCATATGCATGAGAACCAAAAATGACAACTATTTTGATCTTTTAGAGGAAATGAGATGAAAAGAAGTAAATAATAATTAAATGTTTGAATACAGCTATTATCGGAAAAGACATGTTATTGCAAACTCGTAAACTTTCTAAAAATGCAAAACATAAGTTTTTACTGCTTTCATTTCAATGTGGTATCAAATTGTTTCATTGGAACCAAATAATAATACTATTATAATAATATTGCTTACACAAATTAATGTTTTTTATCTTTACCAAAGTTTCAAATCATGTATATACTTTTACAACTGAAAAGATTGATGTTTTTGTAGTCAGCAATAATATAAATCCAATTATAAAATAATGTCGTGTAGAACTGCTTAACGTACTCAATACGATTAAGATACTTGATTTAAGCATCTCATTTTAGGTCCACAAAAGTAACTTTTTTTTTCTAAAACAGTTTTGTTTTACCCTTGATTTCTACTAGTTAAATGTTTGCATTTGCCAAATGGAACTAATGGACATTTAATATATGTAAGATCAAACACAAGCCACGCAATTTTCAAATAGGCTTTATGTTGCAAATCGACCAATCCTGGAATAACTTAACTAACCAAATCTTAGAATGATGTAGTTTAATTTCAAATTCAAAGGCTGGAAAGGGAGAATCTTTATTGTGACAATACGCATCTGGGATGGCACAATGCAACTAATCACCATCCCTCCATGTTTTTAAAGGGTAGTGATGCAACTGCATATAAAAGGGCTTGAACCGGATTATGTTATTGAGGGGCGTTCATGGATAGTAACCAGATTGAAGTAACGTAACTGTGATGGTGAACAACTTTGATTTTTGGACTTAACACTGGGTGGTGTATCTGGGTGATTTTCATCCCATTATTACAATGCCCTTAGTCATAGTAACAGTCTTTGTTAAGTGATCTGTCAGACGGGTTAATAGCAACCGAACTGACATTTTATAACATCAGAGTCTTGGCTTTCAATTCTTTTAAATCTTATCGCTTTTTTTACTTCTTGTTTACTATCCAAAAACTTGGTAGGAGTTGACAGCACCCAGAAAACTGAAGTTACGACACTTTTGATTGCAATGCACTTCAATTACAATATATCTATTCATTTCAAACGGTGCAGTTGAAGTTTACACTTTTTCGTGTCAAATGTCAAAGTCCTTGACATTTTTTTAAGAGTTGCCGATCAACACGAACTCGAGTATATGTGGTTTTGATTACGACTGGACTTCCTCGACAGTGACGATAAGTATCTAAGTGAATTAAGTGACCTTGGATCAAACAAATGTCAAACTCTTCTTCTCAATGATATACAAGAACAGACTATCACACATTGTTGTTACAAAAGGTTCTATAAGTTGTTCCTGTTAATCACAAACACTCTGCTGTTAGCAACAGACACTAGCTGTGATAACCATAGCAACTCACCGCATCGTAACTGACTTTACTCAATTCAAGATGACACGTTTGAAAATGAGTTATTTTCATGTTTATGGAAATAGATAATGCTCTTGAACATTCTCAATACATAGATTGTTGTCTGCAATTGTTAACATGCTGTGTCATTCTCATGTATTTAAAAACTAAAAACCAATACTCTGTGTTGACACGAAATACTACTTCAAAGATGGGCAAAGAAACCACTATGTAACAACTAACTTGCTCTGTTTTACTATTTGAGAAGAAAAAAAATCACATTTCATTGAAACGTAGTCTTGGTTAGGCTACAATTATTTGTGTATCCGTTCATGAAAGGCAACTTTGATACTCTTTTCACACGTATCTTTTACTTATCATATATAACATAGAAAAGAGGATAAACTTTGTCTGAGAAGACTTGCTGCTCTCTAAGACAAGGAATAAGTAAGACTTTGGTATTCCAGAGGAAAATAAAATCCAATTTGCTTTCTGACAAAAAAATTGCTATTCGTTACTTATGGCCTAGATTATTACAACTCTAACTTGGCTTACCTTGGATAAGTAAAAGTTCTCAATATTACCAATCCTAAGCCCAAAGTTCCTCCATGAAAATTCGCCATAACAAATCATTTTCATAAGCAACACCTTTGCGACCTGTGTAGCATCCTAGGGTAAAGCTGTTACTGTGTAAGAGGTATATAGTTTTGTAACGGTTAAGCCTAAAATGAAATGCGAAACCGAAAGGGGGTAATTAACAACTCACAGCGTGAACTTTTCATGTTGTGATGCTTGCGCCGTCATGCAAGTAATCAAATTTTGATTTAAAAATGCACGGACGGAAATATTGACAGTAACTAGTAGTGCAAAGAAGCGGCTTCCTTTCACGATCTTCACAAGAGTCATGGTATTTTGACCTTATATTGTACAGTAAAAAATCCAATTGTGTCATCCCAGGCACGCTAAATCACTAGTAGAACGCATGTCAAATTACAATGTTAACTTGCAGGTTTGATTTGAGAGTGAAAAACATCTCACGTTACAATCCATGACTTTACTCTGATTACTAAATAATGTTTTCAAAAAAGTCAAAGACTGAGTAAACTATTTGCTAAAGTATTTAATACATTTACGCCTCTCGTATTTTTGCTTCAATGAAGTATTGCTTTCGTTACAACTTTGTAATTTCAACGTATTCCATATCACATTTCATACTATTTAGTTTTATGTTACTACGTAGCTACTCAAAATAGCGATAAAATCACATTACACACAACAGATTTCAACATGGTGAGATTGTAACTGATATTTCCACTGATGTAGTGAAATGGAATGAAATGTTTTGTAAGAGAAAGATTTCCTAGAAATCTCTTTGTCATGGCATTGTGCGCCGTTAACTTACATCGATAGACCTGAACACTCCACCATAGGATGTGCTACAACTGATTATTATATCTATCCATCTATCTATCCATCTATCTATCTATCTATCTATCTATCTATCTATCTATCTATATACATATATCTATCATGTATCTGTTTTTCTTTACAGGACGAAATTTAAGCTCAATAACGATTCATCATTTTTCCATTCAAATGCATAGAAATAGAGGTATACTTAGCTGAACTGAGCACTTTATATCGATGTCCTATCACAGTTTTGTATTTCGTATGTCTTTAAATCTATCTGAAGTTCATTTCTGTGGAAAACTAAGAAATTGTTTGTGTACCCCCGCACTTTAGTAAATACTTCCAAGACCATTCATCTTTCTTACGATTACAATTCACTGCATATCGACCATGTGACTTTGATACGATCGTGATATGTTTCATTCCTATCATGCGGAATATCCTTTTGAATATCCTGTAAGTCGTTTAAAGCCTTATTAAGACATGACTATAACTGCGCTTCATAATATGCGAGGAGTTCGCTACTCAGTATAGTCGAGTTTATGCAGTGTTCATACTTCTTAACTAATAACATACAAAGCGACACCGACGTACCAAAGTCAGGATTTAAGACTTATAACTGCTGCTTAGGATAATCAAGTGATGAAAGTAATTTTGTAACTATCACTGTTGTTTGTTTATTTAATAGTTTTTAATTGTTTATGACGAAATCAAGTTCAGAGCAACTTAAGTACGATCTCTCTTTGAATGGATTTAATTAAGGTAAAATCTATACTCTTTTCCCCGTCTGTAATGTAGTATTTTATCCTTGTTTTCTAATGCATTCTTCACTCTTCGAAATGCAATAACCGGTTAGAATATAATGTAATTACAAGTGAATCGAGTCAATAGTCAGCGCTTAAGCTCAAACTCCAATCAATGATGAACTGGCTCAGTGAGAACGTTTTGTTACATAACATAGTGTAAACTGAACCTGAAAATCCCACCGAATCCACAAAATACACAGAAGAAATTTGCTACAGCACATCACGAAAAAACGCAATTTTCATTGGCGCAAAAGACGGAATTAAAAACTTAAATTTCATTGTACAAGATCAGCTGTCATGACAGGCTGTTGTGAGGAAGACAATTGTATATTGGGCCAAGAAGATCAAGTTTACATTTTAAAGGAAAAAATATGTATAGAAATACCAAAAAACTATTATGCAAACATTATCATCATTATCACAATCGTTATCATCGTTATCATCAGCATCAGCATCTTCATGATCGATATTGACAATTGCCGTCATATTGCAGTTATTGCAGTTGCATAATCATTTGCAATAATAACCATGGTCATCATTATCATCGTCACTATCATTATCGATATTGACAATCATCACCATTATCACCAAATCTTAATGAAAGTATTGACAGTTTGCGAGACCTTTTCTATTTTTGCATGAATGCCATAAAGAAACGGAATTTTACAAGGAGGAAAATTTTTAAAAGATTTGTCAATGTGAAACTGCAAAATAAGTTCACTTTTTCTAAGCACCATTCACTCAGGGTAGCAGATTTAAGAGCAACCAATTTTCCCAATTTTCAGAGTTTGATGTCTTCGCTCAATGCTGCTCCTTGGTTGTGTTTCTATCGTCGTATTTTTCTTAATAGTGAATCTCCGTGATTTAATGTATGCATCATGCCATACAATAGATTGTATCTTTAATTACAAAAATTTTGGAAATGCCTGGCGTTTACGATTGATTTTAAAACTACGATATCTTCGTGTAGATTTTAGAGTTCATAGTACATAATGTCTAATGAAATGTCATGATGCATTTTTTAATTTACTGAAACATCGAAACACGAAACTAGCTTTAAGATAAAGTCGGTTATTCGGTGTATTTAGGAATGAAGACATTTACTTTTAGACAAACTTGACTTTAGACAAATCAGTCCCCGTAACTTTTATTAGCTAAGACAAAAGTAACACGTAAAAAGATTAACCAATCGAATTGTATCTATTGTACTGACGAGGTCATGGATTATGAGAAGTGGACACGAGATTTTAATAAGATATTCTTAATAACAGAAACAAGAGCTAACTTCGTTACAGATTGCTACTTGATTATTCTTTGCGAGATAGTGATAACTGTGCTGAGATCGCATCAAGGAGGAGCCATTTCTCTAGTTTAAATCATAAACGACGCGAGAAGAAACGAAGCAACTGACAAATATACTAGTGAAAAACGAAATTATATTCATAAACGCATTGAAATTCTAGAAATAGCAATTTTAAAGATTTACGCAAGCAAAATAACAGCCGGTTATTATGGTAGATTAACAGATTGGGACCAAAGCAGATTAAAATTCCGCAGAATTCCAAGCAAATTCAAAGCGTACTTTCTTTGCAGAAGAAAGTAGCAGAATTGTTTGCTATTACTTCGAAATCCCATGGGTATTTACCTGTGTATGCAGTAGCAAGACTTAAATACTCATTAATCTCCTAAGAATGATCTCGATTTTGATAAAATTTTGATAACAAAGGAAAATATCTTGATCACATGGCACTCGAATTCATTATAGTGAGGGTGGTGTTAGCATCATATTATCTAGTGCTTACTGTCTATTTCTTACACCTTTGATTTCATTTAAATATAATACTTTCCCTTACGTAGCATTTTCAGACAAGAATAAAGTTGAAGAATTGTCAAGAAACCATTTTATAATCACTTTTCTGAAATTGATTACTCTTCATGGCCTCTGATTTTCTAACGCAAAACTAGACCTCGATGGCAAACTTTGCATACTCAAAGAAAGAGTATTACTTTACCTCAAAATAACTTACTCTCCTGGACTAAAGGTAACACCAGACATGGTCAGTACATTCGTTGAGATTCATTTTGTCCAAAAAGAGGGACATCAACCTCATCAGAACACTTGCCAATAGAGCACTTTATATCTGTTCAAAATCTAAATTAAATTCGGAACTAGGGAAAATAAAATCTATTTTCCTCGAAAACGGGTATCCAGAGGATGTTGTACTAGAATTCTTTGAGAAAAGATCACTGATTTGGCAACCGACAAATCTTTTGTGCCTCAAAAATATCCTGTATACTTAAAACGTCCTTGTCCAGGCAATGTTTCTATCCGCACAGAAACACAGATTAAAAAAGCTGTAGTTAAGTGTTTCTCTGCTGTCAATCGAAGAAATGTTTTCACGACTAGAAAGATCTTGCCATCCATTCACTTGTGTATCTACCACACAAAAAAAGCTTAGTGGTATATGGACTTTTGTTCCGATGTGAAGCTCGGTATGTAGGTTGCACTTCTCAAAGATTAGGTGACAGGATCAAACAACTTGTTCCAGCCACTGTACACCAAGCATCAATTCCTCCTAAAGGACAGCCATATCACACTTGCAAAGCGAAAATGACTTCCAAAACATGCGATTCTGACAGGCCAATATTTACTACAAAGTTCAGAATGCGCCAAAATGTATAAGGACGAGAATTTTCGGATAATTGGCACAGCTAGATCGTTCCTTCATCTACGTGTTTTGGAGCCTATCTACATTAAAACAAGAAAACAAGTACTCTGTAGACAGAAAGAGTTACCACATACATATACTTTCCTTTCTGACGTTTCATACTCTGAAGAGTCTCAGACGAAAAAAGCTTTTAAATATGATTTTAGCGCAATGTCGCAAATTTTGAAGGCCATTTTCAAAAAGATTTTCCAAGAAAGAAAAGTATAGAAATACGGCAACCTTCTTAAAAACAAGATTCTGTTTGGGTTCAATTTAATAGGGTTTGGTTTGTTTGGTAATAGAACTTGTCAATGCCGCAAAAGGAGGTAAATAGTGCATGTACCCCTTCTTTTCATCATAGAACTAACCTGATCTTTTTTCACGTATTCTGAACCAAATCATAAAAATAATTACCTTTTCAAAACATACGCAATATTATTTTGTGACAATACATCATTTTCTTGTTTGTTGTGATCTATCAACCTGAGTTTTTTGGTCAGGAGCCGATTGCAATCTATGAAATTTCTTTTTGTTGAATATCAAGATTCTTCAAAATGCCTACATATGACCAAGATAAAAAAAATTTAATTGCAAAAGAATTGGAAAAAACATTAGCAAAGCCAGGTTAGTCGATCTGATCATCATCATCATCATCACTATCTAATTCTCTGCCTAAAGATATTGGATACCATGTCTCTCCACTTTTCTTGATCATCTGTCTTGAATGTAAGATTCACTGTCCTGCTCACTGTGATCCATGTTCTCATATTGTCAATTATGCTTTCTCTTGGTCTGCCCTTCGTGCTGTAACCATGTACTTCTCCCATTGTTATCAAGTATCCCAAACTGTGCCTTCTCATTGTGTGTCCGAAGAGCTTTATTTCTTGTTTTCTGATTTTATTTTTCTGTGATAGACTCTTACTTAACTATACAAGAATACTTTCATTTGTTCTTTTGGCTGTCCAAGGTATTTTTAGTTCTCTTAGTTGAAATAGAATCATGTATTTGCCCCAAACTACTAGCAAAAGGCAAGCTTTATTAAAACCAGTGCGTAAAATATTTGGCTCAGTCTCAAGAACTGTCTTTTAATGTCACCAAAAGGTAAAAAATTGGTAACAAGCAATAGCAAACGCTTACATCAAATTGAACCTTGAAAACCCTTTAAAAATTTCCTTTGAGGCAAATAGTGATAAATACTTACTTATAACAAAGCCAAAATAGTTTGTCGTGATAGCAGATCAAAAGTTAAACCAGAAGAGACCTTGATATAAAAAAGATAAAGATTTCTTGAGGTATGGACGTGCAAAACATTCTTCTCCTACTAAACAAAGTAAAGGTTTCGTATCAAAGGAGTGTGGAGCCATAAATTAGGATTTAATGATCTGTAGTTTTGAAAACTAGAATAACTCTAAAATTAAGAGTCGGATTCGTAACAATTAGTCTGTATGATGCTCTTACACTCTGTTTAATATCAGATATAATTTGTTTGGCAAGTTTAATTGAAATCAATGAAATAAAATACTAACCGCTGTATTTGAAACGATTAAGGGCCTTGCTCTCTGCTGCCTGGAACCCTCTTATAAAAATATGTTTCTGAGAGATCCGTATCACTGAAATAGATCACTTGGTTTGGCTACGGAGCAAAGTAGGACCGATTTGTTTGATGTAGATGCTAAAAGATAAACAGCTTTTATGAGCAAACTAGTTCCATCCTTCGCCAAATTCACACCAATTATGAAAAGAAAGCTGTAATGCTCCTTTATTATCTTTTTTTGACATGGTCCTTATATAGATAGTCCTTTTGATTAACACTTCAAGACTTGTCAGATGAAAAGAAAACAAGGGCCTTCTAAGTCACTTCTATTCTGTTGATTTCATATTTCCATAATTAAATTACCTCACAATAGAATACGTGGATCCACAATAGTGAATCGATACAAACGAGCAACGTCTTTCATGAAAAGTGCTGCTTCATCATTGCTAAAATCATGTGAGCACTGAAATTGTCCTTGTAAAGAATGTATGATGTCTGATCCACAACAAGTCTAGGACATGACAGTGACATTAGGGGCACTTAAGAAGTTAATAATGTAGGGCTTGAACAATCTTTATGTGGTACAAAAATTGCCTTGAAAATTTGTGACAATGCGTTATAAATCATGAGTCGCAAGAAAAGATATAGTCGTATAGATATAACCCATTTTATAAGAACATGAAACGAAACTAGCCAATCAAAAACAAGAATGAAAAAATACAAAAAGGAAATGAAAAAGCAAAGCATTATTGTAAGAGTCCAAGGGAAGAAGCAAACTTTTTCTCCCTAAAGAGTCTTTCTTGTTTTAATGTAGACAGTCTCCAATGACCTTCGATAGAGGAAAAACATGAAGTCATTTGGCCTAATGATCAGTTAGTGGAAAACATTTGACTTGCATATGCCAGAATGTGGCATCTGCGCAAGTGATTCAAAGTATTCAAGCATCTTAGCAAGTACAATGCTGCTATCAAAGACCTGTATCGATGAGCAATGATAAAGTAGTGCCACAAATACTGTAATATCCTTGTGGCTACTTGATAAAGTTAATCGCCTTGAAAATTTGTGACATTACGCTAAAAACATACTTGAAAGCTTTTTTCGTCTGACACTCTTCGAGTATGAAACGTCAAAAATGAAAGTATATGTATATGGCAGCCTATTTATACAAAACATGCAGCAAAACTAGCCTATCATAAACATGAAAGGAAACAGAGAAAGAGAAAATGAAGAAACAAAACATTATTGGAAGAGTCCAAGTGAAAGAGTGTCAGACGAAAAAAGCTTTAAAGTATGATTTTAGCGTAATGTCGCAAATTTTCAAGGCGATTTTCAAGTTTTGTACCACAAAAAGATTGTTAATAAAGTTAGAAGGAACGGAGTTCGGTAGTATCATTGGAACATAAATCAATAGCAGAACACTATGAGGAAGATAATCTGTTATTGACTTGATGGGGCTGCTACCTTAAATGTCATGAACAATTGCTTACTTTTAGTGCTTTCTTACCGATTCTTTTAGTGCTTTCTTACCGATCTGCTGAATTTTATGTTTAGCCCACAGGACTTAAGTGAACTTTGGATACTTTCAGCAGGTTAAGAAGCCCAAGTATCGATAATTCACTCAACCATTCCTTTTCAAGATACATCACTTTTTTGGAACGCTTATTACTAGTCGGATTTCGAAATCAACATGCGTGGTTACTACATTCATCAGTCAAAATGGACTCCGGCATTGAAGTTAGAACACAAATGTGTTCATAATATGGAAGACGAAGGCTTGGAACACGATAAAAATAAGTTCGTGTCTATCTCTGGGCTAAAGAAAGCAAAGAAAAAGGGTTGATTGGACACATTCTGATAAACCTATCAGAGTTGCTTAATCAATTTCTAAATGTTGATCAAGGTGAAGGCAGTTACATGAGAGCAATGGTCTTCTGGAAGAGAAAGCTGAAGTTTGGCTTGTGATCCCTGCAAAGAATGCGGCGATGACAAAGAAGAAATAAATAGCACAGGTTCTCAAAGATAAAACCCCGGGAAAGGAAAAGAAAATAACACTTCAAAGATAAGATTAAATGTGCAACTGATTTTATGCAGAAAGCCTTTTCTGAGCAGTTACCCGTTATTTTTACAGATACGACAAACTGTTCCAAAACTCCGCCATCTTAAAGTGGACCTACACCTTTTTCGCTTTTAACTTGTTTGGGTAAATTGGGGTCGTAGAAATCAATTGCCAATGTTATTTTTCTGTTTTCTGTGGCCAAAAGCGCGTAGAACGTCCCAAAATATCTAGTTTTTTATGCAGGACCGCGCACTAAGGGGGCTGGGTTGGAGTGCGAATATGACGTCTGAGCAGGAACGGGT
>JANTCA010003573.1:0-10693 GCA_024741275.1 Chironex yamaguchii | reverse complement strand
TTATGGAATGAGTCCAATTGGGCAATGTGCCTACGGTATGGGGTCCAGGTTTCTGATCCATACAACAGTATTGAAACTATCACCGCGCGATAAACTGAGATTATATAAATATATATATGTAGTATTGAGTAATTCTGATGAAGATAATATCGAAACGTCAAAATGAAGGTGCATTTTTGAGTTATATATAATTTTATACACTGTTGGTGAGTGTTGGCTTGTTGAGTTATTATATATATATATCTTTTTCTGAAGAAGAATTATTCGAAACGTTAAAAAGTGTTTATTTCTTGTAATTTTTATATATATATATTTGATAACGTACCCGATCATTAAAATCTCATAGTGCGATTATAACAGACATTGACCTATCAATGGATTTTTATTTGCTCTATTACAGCTGTTTGGCAATACGAGTGCATGCAAATGTATGAATACATATATCACAATTAATATTTGTTTATCAAATAGTATCTATGGTTAACTCCAGTACTTACGAAACATGCATTTTCTGAGTATCAAGAACAAAAGGGCTGAAATTAATATGTCTCGTATGTTATGCGATTATTACGTTCGGAGAAATACTGTTTTGGAAAGTGTTTAGTTCACCTCTGTCTAATGCTGAGTGCTTTTTGTTTTAGGAACTATTTCAAGGGCTGCTCGGTTGCCTGACAACGTTATTTCGATTGTTTACTTCCTTGATTTGAACGTAGTTGCACGAGATTTTGTGTGAATGTCCGTACAATAATAACAGACACTAAAGTGGCGAAGTTTGGAAATTGTTTTCTCTAAACATAATTTGTGTTGTGCTCAGGTTATGGTCTAATGACTCCTATTGAGGTAAACAGCTCAATAGGAAAAGTGGAAAGACTATTAGACATTCAACTCCGATCGTCCACATCTTCGACGTGTGTCTGTTTAGCTGTCTGCTCGTATTCTTATGAACCTTTCCCAATTCGTTGTCTTATGAACCCTCTGGTATTTTGAAACAGGCTTAGATTTAGTCTATGAATAACGCTCAATGATAGCTCTTAAAATGTATTGCGACATCAGCACTTTTTAACGTTTGCTCAAGATTAGATCATTTTATATGTGAATGTTCTATATATTGATATATCTTTCTTTGCTTTAGCTTCATCAGGAAGGCATATGTATATACATATATGTTGGCCGGGATAAGCAAATGCTCATTGTTACAGAAAAGTACGTCTGTTGGTAAGGTCGCGTAACACTTTTAGCGGAGCACGGTAACAAGAGCTTTTTTGTAGTATACTGATAAATGGAACAGCTGTCGTTATAATTGCAACAGATGATATTAGTCCATTGGATGTGAAAATACCTATCAACATATAACTTCAACTAATTGACTGATTTAATAATATGCTATTGAAAAGTTTCAGCTACGAAACATTACTTATTTATCCGACTAAATTTTCTTCTTACTTCTTCCATAACTTTAGCGGATACAAAATTGCCATCTATACTAAGAAGCTGTTATGTTTACACAATTTAAGAGCAAGGTCACAAATTTTCGTGCGTACTTTTTAATGAGGAAGTAGGTGAAATGATTGTTTACTTATCCCTTTTTATAAGGATTGTGAGTACGCATTCGTCATAAACCGCAGATAAAACAATTCTTCGTTTCAACTATGGAAATACTGGCTTGCAATCTTTTAAAAACACGCATTGTCAAAGCAATTAAAGCAGACTAAAAGCATCAAAACCTAATCATCTGTTTGCCGAGTATGGAAAATTTTAAAAGTACATATAATTTAAGTTCATTTTTTTTCTAAAATTCAAAGTTTCTTATAAACATTACTAGCACGGCGCATGATAAACTATTGTATGTTTTTGTCTTTCCTACCAACCATCTAACAAATAAATGCTCTGAGGTACATACGTCCACTATAGCTCCGTTTAAGGTATTTAATCATCCACCTGATTTCCTTAAAATCTCATCCCTACATTCCAGTTTTCAAGCCTCTGCAAGCCATTTTTCCAATACTTACTTATCAGCATTCCGTTTTTTCGCAATGCTCTTCCTTTCTTGTGTTGACTGGACATCTGTAACTTCAAACATTGTGGCGAAAAACGTACGTTCGTGCACTCTTCACATTTTATAGCCCCTTAATGTGAGGTGGCTCTAACATTTATTTCAAGGAAACCGTTCAGAAATAGAATATTTTCATACCAGATATAGTGTAAATTGGAACCGTGTGAGGTAGTTTCTATCAATATGCCTGTTTTCCAGTGTATTTCCTAGATCAAATCTTGACGGAAAATTGCCACATTATTGAATTAAGCGAATGAAAATTCATTACAGAAGCACAAGAGCAGATCTGTTGTTAGTTTGAAGTAAATCAAAATTTAATGGAAGATACTTTTGAATGTTTCAATGTATCTTTGTCCATCAAAATACAGATATCGATTTACAAATAAAAGACACAAAATGTGAGATTCCCACACTTAGTCACAGGTAATAAGACTATCGTATACAAAAACAATTCGAACAAAAACAGTTCTTTTATGAAAACTCTTGTTGCTGAAATTAGGAGTCGATTAGAGAAGCATAATGTTTATTGAATCCCTCAACATGTCTCCAATATGGCGTAATAATCCTGCACGGGCATAACAAGAAGGGTAGAGAGCTACCGGCTAAAAGCCTCCATTCAGATTTCTACACTCGCTTTTGGAAACTTTGGACAACTTTGAGATAAGCAGGATTCCATCAACAATTTCTGTTCAAATTGTTCCTACGCTTGTCGCAGGGAAGCGAAAATATTTTGCAATGTATGGCATTGTATCGAGAGCTGTTTTCGTCTTGGATGCAGCCTACTTTCCAAAACTAACATTGATCAGAGCGTAGTAACTATAAGACATAGCTGACCTCTACCTGAATATTTAAAGTCACTGCCACCGACTTTAGCTCTCAAATTTTCAATTTCTGTGCTACTAATTACAATTCAGCAGTATAAAAAGTATCATATCCTGATACAAAATATTTGGGAGACCCTTACCCAGCTTGAACGTTATAGATCAGCCAAATAGGCTCAACTATTTTGTTTTCAATTTTGTAAATGTGGAATAGACCTACCGTTGTTTGTGAAATACTACGCTTGTTGATGCAAAATATACTTCCAAAAGTCGCCGCTATAATCAGATCAGATTCAAGCACAATTTTGGACTAACTTGATTACTAGTATTGCTCTTGAAAATAGGAAGCCGAAGACAGACTCAGCAAGCGACGAATGTAAGAGATAAAGCGACTAATATATGAGTTTATGTGGCTAAAATTAATGCGAACTTGAACCGTACAATTGTAGTAGTGTAACAACTATAATTTTACCATTATGTCAGGGAGCAATAAAAAAGAACCGAGAGCTGAGTGTTAGGCTAATTTCACCTTTAAGTGATATTTTTAATGCCTGCAAATAATCATTGGAGAACGCTATTCAATAAAAAATGTTTTTGAAAAGTCCGAAATACAACATCTGCCCTAGGTATCAATTCGAAATATCTACAATCTGTAAAGTTGTTGCCTATAACATATTTTTTCCGAATAACTTCAGATTTAAATTAAATTAACCTGAAAAAGTTTGCCAAATAAGTACAAAGTGGTCTATTTGTGGGAATGGCATATGGTCAGTGAGGGAAATCTTATAAACCTCTTAACATGATAGTTATGTTGATATACGCTCTTACGTTTAATAACACATAACAGACAGTCTCACATTATCAATAATTTGTTGAGTTATGCTTGGTTTCCATGTTATAGCTCGGATCATGATTATTTGCCTTGCGTGACTGATAAATCTCTTAACATGATAATTATGTTGATATACGCTCTTACGTTTAATAACACATAACAGACAGTCTCACATAATCAATAATCTGTTGCATTATGCTTGGTTTCCATGTTTTAGCTTGGATCATGACTCCTTGCCTTGCGTGACTGATAAGCAAGTTTGAAAAAGTCAAGATGACGCATTCGACAAACATGTAATCTATTATTGTTGTAATCGACGCTGAAACAGTTTAAAACTGTTGTGTATCTTTTTGATACACAGTCCACAAAGACGCTGGAGATTATTAATTATACCGTTTCCAATCTCGGGATTTGATAACGATCGATAACCGATGATCATATGCGTCCTTTCTCCAACAGCTGGAGTTTATTATTGCTTTGTTACACGAGGCTATTCTTTCCTAGACACAGAAAAGTGTCGCGCTTTTATTTTGGCAATAACTTGTGCAACACATCATATTTGTACATGTCATCAAAAAAATTCAATTATCGTACTGTATATGAGGAAACATTTATTTGAGGTGTTTTGATACGACTTTAGAAATTATTGGTGTGATGACAACGTAATGCGGGAGGATTATCTACATTTTTTAGGTGAAATTCAATTTATCATTAGAGTAATAGCATTTAAATTCAAACATTATCGATGGTCATGAAATGAGAGGAGGATGTCGAAATTTGCGCATCAGAACAAGAGAGTACGATGCTTCGTTCAAGACAAACTAGCTTCATCTAAAATGTCATCATCATCAACATCATCAGCACGAACTTGCTTGGACGTGAAGCTTATCACGCCAGCCATCCTTGTCCTGCTTTTCAGTAAAAACGTCTTCTGGGAGGCACTCAGTGTCTCTACAGAGTTAGTTAATGCAGGTGCTTGCTGGTCTACCAACTTGTTTTTGACCATGGCAAGGAAGCCCAAGATTGCTAGCTAGTTCTTGCTTAGACCTCGAGCAATGTCCAGCAAAGTGCATTTTTCATTCTCTGAGGATAGTTGACTGGGGAGGTATAGTTTTATAAAGTTGTTACTTAGTAGGTTGCTGAAGCCAAGAAAGATTTAGGACAGCTCAAAGCATAGCACATAACAAAGAGCTCATGGTTACCTTTTTCACAGATGGGATTTGTCATACCATAGTTCAAGGAAAGATGGCAGGTGCTGTTTTTATAGATCTACAAAAAGCATCTGACACGGTAGAACAGTCAGTGCTTCTTTCAAAGCTTCATTTCTATGGTGTAACAAGAAATGAGCTAATATGGATTGAAAGCTACCTTTCGGAACGCTTTGATTATGTTCAATACGACAACGCTAAATCAGAACCTCAACGAGTAAAATTTGGAGTACTTCAGAGATCGATTCTCGGTCCACTGTTGTTCCTGATTCAGATCAATGATGTCATAAAGAAAGTTAATGGTTGCAATGTTCAATTGTATGCGGATGACACCGTGATATATACTAATCATCGAGACATCAAAGTCATTGAAAAGACTATCACGGCTAATATGACAGCCATAAAAGATTGGCGAGACAAAAATAGATTGATCAGAAAGTATGTTATTTGGAACTGCTAAGCAACTCTCCGCCAATGGCAATTTAAAAGCAATGTTGCAAGGTCGAATGATAAATTTGACATCTAAATACAAGTATCTTGGAATGCACTTGGATCCATCGCTGCATCTCGAATCAAGCTTTTGGTACCAATGAGGAACTACATGTGGGTGTTTGATACTAAATCCGTGTACAGTACACATGTATTGCCAACCATTCTGTACTGTTCAACTTCAAGCTCCAAGATTTCGGATGCTATGGCACAGAAGCTCGCAAAACTCCAGGAAAATGCACATAAGATCACTTATTACCAAGCAATTGAAGGAGAGAACAGATTCCGCAGCATCCTAACTTAATATAAATTGAAATTAACATGCCTAATCTTCAAATGTATGCAAGGAACAAGTATTCCAGCTTTCTCATAATACGCGGCGGAAATAACCCATAATTACAACACAAGAAATAATAAAGCCGCCCTTCAACTGCCATTGATAAGAACTCAAGCCCTGTGAAAGTTATTTCTGTTCCAAGGACCTAAACGCTACGGCGATCTCCCCTTGGAGATTCGATCTTTATCCTCTATTGTGCTTTTTAGATAAAGACTCAAGAAATGCTATGATGTGGATGGTACTTGTTAATGCAATTATTGTTATTATTATTATTATTATTATCATCATCATTATTATCACTATTCTTCTTCTTCTTCTTCTTCTTATTATTATTATTACCAATAGAAAAAATATCACTTTGCGGAATCTTTCCCAAACGGCTGACTGTTCTCTTTGCTTTCGGCCTGAGTCTTCCCTTCATATTGTAGCAGGCTGTAGAACGTATCTCAATGAAGGCTGTTACACATGGAGACATAACTCGGCACCTAACTTTATGGCATCATCCATGCAAAGCTTAAGAAACTGTACTTTGTATGTTGACGTCCCAAACTATCTTTTCCCTTGCATTGGGGATAAACTGCGTCCTGAAATGCTTATTTCCACAGCTGATAACACACTCTACATTGTAGAACTCAGTGTTGGTTTCAAAGCAAATATTGAAAACAACGCCAAAACAAAATCTGAAAAATATTGCTACCTTCCTGTAAACCTTTCCTCTAAATAATGCCAAGTTAAACTTATTAACCTGTCTATAAGTTCTCTTGGAATCTTTGGGAAATCGTGTAACCCATTCATCCAGATGAGTAATGATTTAACTATCGGAAAACAGCCTCGTAATTACATGATAGCTAAACTAACTACAATAATCATCCGTACGATTTTCTGCTACATTTTCTGCATGCGCAACAAACTCTGACTTTCTAGATTACTAATTGTGTATAGCAATTTTTTTTTAAATCGACAAACCTGTGATTACGCCAGCCAAATACAAGTTACCTATCATCAGAGAGACTTATATTTGTATCTTTAATTTAATATATACCAGAATGAAGTTGAAAAAAAACTTATTATTATCATGTCTGCATTTGCTCAGGCTGTTTGAATTGCCGTTATTACATCTGTTAGGAGGGTCATAACAAATAACCAAGGGCTAATAGGAAATAACAGGAACTCTAGCACCTTTCTCAGGAGATGTTCTCAACAAGGCAGTCTTCTGTATAGCTCCAAAGTCACTTGGCACCTCCAATTTTTCCATCCAGTTTTCAAAATCTTTTGTCACACTTCCCAGAGCACCTGTCACGATAGGATCAACTTGCACATTCTTCAATTGCCACAGTCTTCCAATTTCCCTCCGTAAATCTTGATATTTCTCAACTTTTTCTCATTCTTTTTCATGCACTCGTCCATCAGCAGATACAGCTATATCAACAATTATTCCACTTTGACTTCTCTTGTCAATTATAACAATGTCCGGACGCCTTGCCTCTATTACATGGTCGCACTGTATACTTATGTCCCATAGTGACTTTACATCATCATTCTCTGCTGTTCCATCTGGGTTATGCTCATACCATCTGTCCTTACGTTCTAATGCATGCTTCTTACACAGCTCCCAATGAATCCTCTTTGCTACATTATCATGGCGCCTCTTATACTCTCTTTGGGCTAACTTTTCACATTTGCTAATTATGTGTTGCACACTCTCGCCTCTTTTACCACGCATTCTGCAAAGGGGGCTTTCTATGCTTCTATCAATGTGGTGTTTTATGTCATTTGTTCTGATAGCTTTTTCTTGTGCAGCACACAACAATGCCTCTGTCTCCACCTTAAGATCACTTCGGATTAACCAATTCCATGTTTTGTTCTTGTCAACCTTATCTGGCATTTCTCTCAAAAACTGTCCATATATCCTTTTCTCTATCCATTTTTGTTTAAATCACTAGGTTTTCTGCCTTTTGAAGTCCATCTTATCGATAATACCTTTTGTCTCAATTGTTTCTGATATACAGACTCCCTTAATTAGCATTTCTGTAGAATTCAATGCGTACAATCCTAAATTGTTTTCTTCTCCTCTAACACAGTTTTCTATGCTGATCAATCCTCTACAACCATCATGTCTCTTCAAATATATTTTGTCCAAATCACTCTTAGGATGAAATGCTCCATGCATTGTCATAAGTTTTCTTGTTTTTCTGTCTAAACATTTCAGTTCACTATCTTTCCAATCCAAAATTCCAGCCCCGCATCTTACAATATCTTGCAATACTGCCTATGTGTTCATTGCGATAATTTTGTTTCTGCTGTTTAACTTTGATCTAAAAATAAGGCTTACCCTTCTCTTATATTCCTTTATAATTTTATCAAGCTCTATAATCCCCAGATAGGTATATCCCTCCTGGTCAACTTCCCTCATTACCTCATCATTGGGAAGTTCTATTCCCTCACTTCGAACAACTTTTCCTCTCTTCAAAGTAAGCAGACCACACTTTCTAAGACCAAATTCCATCCCAATATCCCCACCACAGATATTAACTGTGTTTACAAGTGAATCAATTTGTTCCTCATTCTTGCCAAACAACTTTAAATCATCCATGAAGAAAAGATGGTTTAACCTGTACTCCTTCTTGCCCCATTCGTAACACGCATTAACCTTCCTAAGAACTAAAGATATTGGAATCACACTTAATACAAACAACAATGGTGACAAACTATCACCCTGGAATATCCCTCTTTTTACGTAAACATCACCAAGGTCTTCTCCATTAAATGTTAAGGATAGCTTCCACAGAGTCATACTTCTTTGCAGAAAGCTCTAACATGTTCTAACATTCTCTGCGACACCAAGCATTTTGATACATTCACAAATCCAACTATGAGGAACAAAGTCATATACTTTCTTATAATCAATCCAAGCCATAACTAAATTAGCATGTCATTTCTTACAATCTCGTAATACAGTCTTATCAATTAGCAATTGGTCCTTTGTTCCACCACTCCCACGTTTGCACCTTTTCTGTTCTTCCGGTAGAAGATTCTCTCTTTCCAAATAGGTATACATCTCTTCTGCTGTAATTCCCGTCAAGAGTTTAAACATCAACGGGAGTCATGTGATAGGACGATAATTTTCCACTGCATTACCTTTTCCTGGGTCTTTTTGGCATACCACTGTATGACCATATGTCATCCATGAAGGCAAAACATCTTTGAACTCCAATACCCTATTCAGATGGTAAACAATTCTCATATGAAGGTTGGTAATGTACTCAATCCAATATCCTTAAGCCCCATCCTTGCCATGTGCTTTCCAATTTGGAATCTTTTGACGTTGTTTTCTAGCATTCTCAATACTGATTTCACTGGTTCCTGAAAGTGGTCACTGTTTCTCTCTTTCTGTAGACACTTAAACAATGCAGCTTCTCTATTATGCTCCTTTTCAACACTCCAGATGTCATCCCAAAATCTCCTACTCCCTTCTGAGTCTGTTACATTGCTTGAGAACTTTCTTTCTCCGTTCAGTTCACTGTATAACTTCTTCTGATCAATACGAAACAACCTATTATGTCTAAATTGAGGTATTCTCTGCTCATATCTTTGAACTTTTTCACTCTTCGTAATCATCCTCTGCTTTAGTTCCTCGATTACTGCTCTAAATCCTTTTTTTTAACACCGTATTTCTCTTCCAGATCTTTTAGTCTTCCTTTCATAATTGCCCCGAGTTTACTTCCCACCTCAGTCTCCCCCTCTATTCTACGTTTCCACCTATACATATTTCTTTGCACGAGTGAATTTCTTCAAACCTAGCTGTTAAGCTACCCAAACACCTGCAGCCCTAATGAGGTCATTGGTTTGTGTTATATTGATGGTTTCCATAAATTTAAGTATACCATTACCTTTATCAGTTTTTGATCTTAAGGTTTCCCTATCAACTTTCTTAAACTTTATTCCTTCAGCTGTTCTTCCTTCTGCCATTATTTGTTTCAGTTGATCAACCATCAGTCTCTGTTCTTGGTCTAATTCGACATCGATTGATTCTTCAATCATATCTCGTCCTCCTACATCTGTATCCCCTGTCTGACTATTACTGTTGACAACTGGTCATTTCTGGCCCCTACATTCTCTACCACGGTTCCAGGTTGACTTTCTTCTTCAAAACAACCAGTGTCATACTGAATCTCATCTTCGATTTTCCTTTTAATCATTTCCAACTCAATATCTGATAGCCAACCATTCTTTTTCATGGTTCTCGCTTGGTCACAGACCCGCTGCTCTGTTGAATCAAACATACCCCTTAGTCTCCATTCCGTAAACATTCTTTATCTATAACCTCTGACAGGTTTCCCATTCTCATCAAACGGCTTACTCCTGAAGAAGCATTCCATCACTACCTTATTTACCTCTTTACTCCATCTCACTCTAGCAGTAGCAGGATAACGACCGAGTCCTTGCGACTCACCCAAGGAACACCTGCCGGACGAGGAGCCTTCTCTTAGTGATTCAACCCCATTAACGTCGTTATTTGATAAACTATGATTAGACATTCAGTACTCATATAGAGGATTTAGTGAATTTTGGGTTGCACTACCACCAGTATCTTTATTGAGACACCATCTTTAGGAGGGCTGACAACCAAGGAGGCTGAAGAGTCCCTCCCACCCGTAAAAAAGACTAGCCCCCACCGGATGCGAACCCGGTATTTCATGTCCTCGGCGAGAGCTAACAGGTACTACACCTTGCTTAAAGGTGACCTGGAGGTAGTTGTGGCAACGGGTAACCTCATTATCCCGCGTCGAAACTCCACAACCGGATGCAGTTTTACGTCATACCCAGGACAATTATTATTATTATTATTATTATTATTATTATTATTATCCTTTCGTCACGCCTTTTTGTTCTTTTGGCGGCTTTTTCTGGACAGCGGACTGAATCCCTCAATCTTAGGTGTCCAGAATCCTT
>JANTCA010003572.1:0-10694 GCA_024741275.1 Chironex yamaguchii | reverse complement strand
CTATCTATCTATCTATCTATCTATCTATCTATCTATCTATCTATCTATCTATCTATCTATCTATCTATCTACATATAAATGTATGTAAATACGCAAATATTCAGTTTGTGAATTCCTATATATTATATATGCATTTCAAGAAATAAGTACTTTTTAACGTGTTGAATAATTCTTCTTCAGAAACCTTTCTAACTTGCATACCTTTTATAGAACAAACATAACAAGTGTTACATAAGATATAAGAATAGAAGATTAATACATAAAAGAACAGATTTTACAAGAATTTTGATATATTGTTTAACACATGAAGCGACAAATACCCAACTATTTAAACAATACACAAGAGAACAATTACACTTATCACCAAATGGCCGAGAAAGAAAAGCAGAAGGAAGAGAAGAAATACAAGAGTAGAACTGAAAGGTTACAATGAAAGAGATAAAGTGCAATGATAAACATGAAAATCGCAATGAAAACGATGGTTAATGTAATATTCTCTCTCACTTTTTCTACCCCCAAAACTATTACATTCTTCCACAATTTCACAAACCTGACATCTCCTTTTACCACATTTACAACAACCATTCTTACTTTGATCATCTAACTGTTCTCACCTTGTTCTAACTAAAGTACCTTTATGTATTCAAACAATAGCTTAATGTGTTTAAACAATATATCAAAATTCTCGTAACATCTGTTCTTTTATGTATTAAACTTCTATTCTGAGAACTTTGAGAAGTTTCCCTTAATCTTACAAATTTCCTTTATGAAACGATTACTTAGTCGCAAATTTCAGGGGTTTTGTTAAACACTTCTATTTATTTATAAAAATCATTGTCATTTGGCGTTACCATATACTATGCTTTGTTATCAAGCCGTAGCCACATGCAAGCAGTGACTGACAATTGACAGAATAAAAGCATGGCTCAGGAAATGACCAAAGACGAAGTTGCACACGTTTGCTTTCACAACATTAAGCTCTCTGATATGGCATCTTATGGATGTACTTTACAAGTTCCTTGAAGATTTACTTTCATTTGGTAGCAACTAGTCCTATAGTTGTAGTGACAGACTTAAGAGCGTTTTAAAATGGACAAATATGTTAAGTTAGGAACTTGAACACTATGATAAAATGCTAACAAGATATGAAAGATCGGAGTTGCAAGGGAAATAAAATTATGATGACTTATCTTTGATGACAAATAATTGTTTCTCACTAGTACCACTATAAACTGTTTCATGATTTGGATATATATCACGATAACACTGAACAACCAGCAAGACATAGCAAACTGCATGCAATGCCATTTCTTAAAACAGATCAAAATTTGCTTTGCTTCAAATGTTGTACATCCAAAGGGTCCCTTCAAATCTAGCTAGTGTTGTTTATATTTAAGAAGTACATTAGTGTTCAGTCAAAAAATTATAATTATCTGATATCAGAGGACCAGTCTCAAATGAGACTTTATCTCAGATATAACCCCAATCCTAATGACATTCTTACATTCTAAGCTCAATTGCAACGTGAAGCAAAAGGGAGTTTCAGCAGTAGTCGAAATGTTTGTTTTAAATTGTCTTGGCAACAATGTGATGATATGTTCGGATAACTCTGTTACTTGATAGAAAGACTGAGGCATTTAAAATCATAGCAACAATATTCAATTTTCCGTGACCAAGGGCTACTAAACTCATATTATCATACAATATAATGCACAAATTAGACAGAAATGAAAAATACAGTGAAAATGTTCTTTTCATCAAGTGATGTTAACTCGTGTGTGGTCCAGCCAGGTGAGTTAACTATATATAATGTGCACAATACATATTAATAACAAGATAATATGTACAACTTTGGTTCTTGTATGGTTTTCTGGCACTACAAAAAAAGCCTTATCAGTGGTGATTTTTACATAAGGTATAGAGTATGCAGTAAATTGAATGCGTTTTAAAGTATAATACAGGTTTAGAGCACAACCAGCAACAATGGACTACACACACTGAACATATGACTGCAAAATGATGGAGATTTAAAATATAAATCAGTGTGATGCGCATTATGGGCTATACTAATTAATATGATAAACATAGATACAAGATTTACATTTGACATATTATATTAATTAAGGTGATGCAATGATTTACAGTAAACAAATAGATCTGTTAAGATAATCAAATCTTTTATTACACAGCTTCAATTTGTCATGCTTATATAATAATCCTTTGAGACACAAAATAATCTTTTACAAGAGAAAATCAAAGACAATTAATAATGTGATTTGTACGCAACAAGTATTAAAGCCCCATCACATATTGTGATACGAGTGATTCACAGATGGGCCTACACCTAGGGCATAACAGCTCATGATGATAGAAACATATTCATCTAACATTAAGAAACTATTTCTGTAGCATAGGAGTACGTGATTCCAGCTTCCAAGACAACAGAGGCAAGTGCCACAGTGTCCTTAAGTGACTACTCCTATAACCTTTCATACAACAACGTATCTATCTGGATATTACCAAACCATAAATTTAAAGAGCAGTAATAGTTATCAAAATTTATTTAATTACTTACACATCAGGGATATCTCAATAACCTGCCAATCAACTGGATTAGGCAAACTTTTTTGCTTAAATTACAGGCAAAAACACTGATTAAATCATTAATATGATAGTAATAAGTTGGACAAATAACTGTACCTCCCAAAACACCCCAACTTTGTCATATTACATATTTTGCTAAGTCTGTCAGTTGATACATAGCTTAATCTATATGGCAAAGTACACAATGTGCTTAGCTAAAAACACAATATTTTTCCCTGAGGTATGAAGAAGATACTATACAGGACTATCAAGTAGTGTACATCTAAGGTAAATTGTTCTAATGTACATTTAATACCCCTTTTGTCAACCATCCATATCCCAAGCAATAACCATCAAATAAAGATAAAGCAAAATAATGAATCCTGATAACCTGGAGATTGGAAAGCATTTAGATGTAGATTATAAAATACAAAATCTCTAACTTAGACATAAAATTTAATTGTATAACTTACTTTTTTTCAACATAGTTTGTACTTCAACATAGTGAAAAAGAAGAGGAAAACTTGGACATATACACAAGCTCATCTACTGATAATGCAGTTCTATGATTACCAACAAAGCGATAATGTTAAAAATAAGTAGAAAACCTTTCAATTTTGCTAATACTTGTCCACTTTCACTATTTGCATACATGATAAAATTACAAATCCTTAGCATTAATTCCTTCTAAGGACAAAATCTCACATTTTAGAGAGGAGACACGGTATGAATCAGCAGGTTGCTGCCTAACAAGTCAGTAGACTACCTGCATAGTATGCAGAAGGGTTTAAAATTGAGGTGACATCAAGTTACTGCAATTTTCCCATTTCCTTTTGTTGACCGATTTGGAAAAAAACGCATTTACATGATGACTTGTTTTATTAGATTCATGCAATCAAAACAGTTAATATTTTCTCAAACAGAAAAAATATACTTGATTGAGAAAATTAATGTCAACCTCCTGGTTTGTTTACTGTGACAGAGTTCTTATTGCCATCTCAAGGTTCATCCATACATTACAGAGTTAGCAAGTTAAACAGACAGACAAATGTATTACACCAGCAATATTAAATTTATCAAGATAAAATTTTACCATATGACTATATAATTAGTTCATCTATAACAACATAAATTCCTGAGTCTTTTCAGTCTTTTCAGTCTATAATGATCACAAATAACTACTATGACACAAGACCTCAAAAAGTAATAATTTTCGAGTCAAGAAGGATTGATGACACTGTTATAGGATTGATAACAGTACTGTAATAAACTGGCAGGTACAATACTCATGTGATGTATAAGAAATGTTTATGGGGCAATCCTGTAAAACACTAATTGCATAATAGCTCTAGAAGTCCTGCGCTTTTTGGAATGCTGTGGCCAACAGCAGCCTTCTGTCCTTTTTCACTTGGTCATGCAATCTCATGGGTGGTCTACCTCTCCTACAGTTGCCAATAAGGTCTTTAAATCAGGTCAGGTGCTTACTGCACTTGCTATATACTGGTACCACGCAACCCAGTACTACCTGCCAAGGGTCGGGTGGTTGGCAACTAAACCGGCTCCACCATTCCCACTCCAGTGGGTGCAAGGAGGGTGGCTAGCAACCCTGCAGGACTAAAAACAAAACCTGACTAAGGGTGGATGACCTCTCTTCATAAGCCAATGGCCAGCTAGATAGAGTTGGTGTCTCAATAAAAACACCCTTGGGAAGTCCTTGCATGTGCCCAAGTATTCAGCTAATTAATCCTCCATGACGACAAAACCAAATCTAAGAACTACAGTAACACTTAAAGTCAATTAAGAACTCAGAGCAGTATCATTATAAAAATTTGTGGAAAATAATTTTCTAACAGGCAAAGAGTCTATGGTCTGCATTATGCATTTATGTAATGCAAGCCAGAACATTGGAAAATGCTAAAGCATCCTAGCAGAAATAATAGGTGGTACTACTGCCTTTCTATATCAATTTCACGGTAAAATAAGACGGTTAATGAGGTATACTGGTAAGCCATCATTCATGCGAATCCTGCACTTATCTATGTGAATAACTTATCCTTTGGAAAGCAGACTTGCCGGCCACCATTCATGTGAATCCTGTGCTTGTCTAACAGAATATCCTCAATTCAAAGGGTATTTGTTTATATGGACAATATGAATTGTTTATGGGAGGAACTATCTTGCAGATAACTATGTGTAGATATGAATTTTTTTGTAGTGTCACCTATGTAAAGAGATACTGTTTATGTAAATTTCTCTGAAGTTTAGTCAAGTAAAGATTATGTTGTTTGCTGTTCTTGAATCACTACATGGCACAGTCATTCAAGTTTAACAAGGGGAGCTGAGTTTCAAAGGAAATCTGGTGATAGCAAGTGAGCAGGCAAACCAGCTCCTTGAGAACCTGACACAGAAGAGCCAGTTGGATCAAACAGACATTGTCTAACTCAGCCACTAAGCACAAAACCTGGTGGGTTGCTTCAACAAGTATGAAAAAGCAAATAAAAGAGGCTTTGGGCCCAGAGTATGATACACACTCTGAAGAACATAATAGACTCGCAGATGACATTGCGATTCAAGCATCCTTATACAAATCAACCACATCAATGGACCCAGGAGATGAAGGTTAACAGATCCACAGACCTATCAATGAACTTTGATGAAGCACAAAAGTCGATCCTGACCATGGAGACATCTTGCAAAGATACAAAGCTTATGGGACAGAAGACAACAGATGATGCCATGCCAGCCACGTCAAAAAATAAGACCAGCTACTACAAGTTGAAGGGCAAAGACTTTTATGGCTCCAAAAGTAAAACAGCAAGCAGAAACAAGCAAAGAAATAGGAAATCACTGTCCGCTGCAAATGGTGTGGCAGACAGCCACAAAGCAGACAGGAATGCCTAGCCAAAGGCAACTACAGTAACACCTGTGGCAAAAAAGGACATTTCCATCTAGTCTGCCAGAGCAGACCCACAATGCCTGAAGAGTTGGAGACAAAAGCTGTGACCAACTATGCTGTCCACACTTGTGCAACAGCAGAAATGGATACAAAGCTAAGCCTGCTAGTCATGGTCAAGATCACTGAGGTAAAGAGACCATGCAAGTCAATGCATATGCAAAAGTGAAAGACGGGTACAGAATAAAATTGTTTAACCCTAACTAACTGAACCAAAATGGTACCATTTCTGTTTGTTTACATCATCGATAAGTACACTTTTCAGAGTAGAACTGTGAGCTAATGTTTTGTCACATCTTCAGAGAAGGTTTGAACAAATACTGCTACTTACATAATATACATGATATAGCATATATAGCCCCAAGAATGTGGCAGACACATAGAGCAGTCATTCCACTTTAAACTTGCAGTAAAAATGCTCTTAATTGATTAAGTCTGCTAAAGTGGATAATTTGGCAGTAAGCAGACTATACAATGCTTTGAGATGTTCCTTGCAAGACAACCTAAATAATTTATATAGAGAGTAAATACCCCGTAATCTTTTTCACTATGACCACTGCAAATTGGCTGCATGAAAATTACAAGGCTATAAATGGCTGCGTGAAAATTACAAGGCTATAAATGGGTGCGTGAAAATTACAAGGCTATAAATGGCTACGTATCCCCTGCAAACAATTTTTTTAGGAGTTGTGGGTGGATTTCTAGTACAACCCTATCCTAGTCTTGTAAATTATCATGGAGAAATCCCTGTTTATGATTTAGATATATGTACCCTTATGTCTAGCCTGCCAAACTGATAAGATTGCGAATTAAAACTTTAAGTTAAAAACTGCGGAAACAACAGGTCAACTTAAGACAGAATTGAGTTACTTTACCATAGTATTACAAAACTTGGCAATGTCATTCTGAAACAAAAGTATCAGATACATTATGGTTCAATCTCACTTGAAGGGTCGCCTAAAATGGCCAGCATTGTAGCTATATTTGCTGCTACTCTGCCTTACATCAGGTGGGTGTCTGTCTTGAGAAAGCCAATAAGGATCACGTTTTAATGCTGCACTGTCTGCAGTTCCTCCAATACGAGGGCTTCCCCTCATGTGAGGACTTCTTGATGGTGTAAACTCTTGTCTTTGCCTTGAATTTCCAAAGTGATTTGGTGCATTGGAACTCTTCGATCCAAATGTTGCCCCACTCCGATTTGGTAACATCATTTGACCTTGGAGATGGTTTTGTCCCTTCCTCAAGGAAGACTTGTTAAATTTTGGGTTGTCATGGTCTTGTGAAAAATTGTCATTATAATCATAAGGCCCCTTTTGACTGTAACTGTAACCACCATGTCTAGACGAATATCCCATTAACTGGTTATCTTTTTCCCTTACAATATTTGTTTGGGCTCTTGCCTTTAAATGGGAGGGCTGAGCGAATGTCAACTCCCTTTTCTTTTGCAGTCCTCCAGATGGATGTGGCATCGAGTTTGGTTCATTTCTTTCACTGTAATATACATTGATAGCACGTTGCTTAGGAGGGGCAGGTCGATTTAGCGTCATTTTACATTTAGGTATATGCCTTTCAGCAACCTCTGGATTAAATCGCCGTTGACAGTATTCACAGAAGATATAATCTGGATTTAAACTTGGTGGAGGTGGAGGTAAATCAGATGCTTTCCCCCCTTGAGCCATGTAATTGCTAACTTGCTTAGCAGCACGGATTGTCCTTACAAAATCTTGATGATTTTGTCTCCAGTTTGACTTGGGAATGTAATTCTTTTCCTGCTTCTTACCAGCACGATAAAACTGAGCTGCTTCAGTCCCTTGTACTCGCTTTTTGGATGAATCAAACACTTTGACTTGTTTCCTCTTACTTTTGTTGCAGATGGCATGATGTTTCTGAATGCGATCTGCTGCAAATCTTCTGTTGCAAGAAGGACACTGTACTAGATCCATTCCTGATGAAGCAGCCTCCCCTTGATTATAACTCATTGGCTCTATCCTGCTGTCTCTTGTGCGATATGTACTGATCCTTGGACTTGAAGGTGTTTTGGGGCTTGGCTTTCTTTCGTCGTATTGATTGCTATAGCCCTGCTCTCTTCGACCTGTTAAGACTGACATATTGGCTGCAGAAAGAGGGTCCCTCCTTCTGTTCCTTCTAGTTGGCTTTTTTGTAAATTCTGTTGAGATGTACCCATGTGTTTCTCCATCTCCAAAATCCTGTTCTGCTGGTGCCTCATAAAGCAATTCGTCATGTTGTTCGTGCCAGTTCCTTACAGCCATTTTTGACGTCACTGGTTTATTAGCTATCTCTTGGACTGCCTTCCTTACTGGTCTCGCAGGTTTATCTGCTGTACATGATCTTTGATGAACTGGTAATCGATCTGGCATAAACTTACGTCCACAATGCATACATGGAACTAACTGATCTTGTGAAGCCCGAAACGCGCTCTCATTTAACTCGTCAAGGTATGCTCCATTTGCAGCTGTCATCCCACTCAGACCATCATAACCTTGTGGTCGTTGTGGTGGCTTCCTGCGAAGATGTTTTGGTAATTCATTATTCTCCGCATGCCACCGCTTTAAGCATTGAGGTTCATGTATCGAAATTGATTTCGTTCCGTACTTACGTCCACATAAATAGCAGATAACATAGGGTGGGTTCTTCATTGCTTATTTTCGCACCAGGAATATCAGACGATGACGACAATAGCACAGAAACTCCAATTAGATCTGCTCTAGATCTTTAATTCATTTGACACGCAATAATAAACCTCCTTCCTTCCTACAGTTAAACCTATTTGAAATTACGTTCTGCAAGAACACATTCGAAAGTATAGCACAAAAAGATAATTTAAAACATCTTCCATCCGTCTGGCTTTATCTACATGTATTTAAATGTGAGTGAATGAAGTAATATGTTTCCGATTTGCACAGAAAAGTTACGTGGAAACTTGGCTCTATTTCAGATACAAATAAGTTCGTCTTTTCACAAGCAGGTTTAACCTTTCGATAAAGTTAAAGGAAAATTTGTTAGAGAAGTCGCGAATATAGGCCTACATGTAAAAATGACATGACTCCAAATATTAACCCACTGCGCGAAAAAATTGTCCAATTTGAGCATTGACGCTGCAATCATTACTGTCGATTGAACATGAAAATAGATCCATACTGATCAGGAAACGTGTAAACATGCCGTGCTTAGCAACCATATTGTATTAGAAATAATACACGGAGTAAGATATATAAATCGCGGAATATAATTCAGGACTTCAAAAGTTTGCTATCAAATATAATTCCGCCTAGAGTAAAATAAGGTCCAATTTTATAACCCAAAGTACTGATAACAAATATAATGACTAGGCTTAGAGTTTTCAATGAAAGTGATTCGATTTAAACTGTTTATCTGACGTTTGCCCGATCTATCTATCTAATGTAGCGTGACCCCGTCTGGGCATTTGCTGCCAGATGTCGCCACTTCTTTCTATTCTCTGCCTTTCTTGTGCACTCTGATAAGTCCATTTCATCCAGTCCTTGGTGTTCTCCAGCCATGACAACCTCGGTCGTCCTCTCGCTCTCCACCTTGCCCTGTAACAATCTCTTGAGTAGCTCCCATACCAAATACCTTTGTCATTTTCTAAGAAGTAGATTTATGTGCACACATCTATAAGAATATTTGCACGGTCTGAATTTGAGTCCTACTCAGGAAAAGTAAGAGATCACTTCATGTCAATAAGGGCGTTGGGATGGAGGATCACATTATATTCACAGAACAATATATACGCATTTACGTAATTTACTTAACGAACACTAACAATGAAGGACGTATTTGACGCACCCTTATCGTGTAAGTGATGAAGCGTTTGATAAAAGTCTCTGTCAAATTTTGATTCTCAGTTCTTCCGTGTATTACAAAACAAAGTTAGATCGTTAATGGATATATCATAGGTCCTTATGGAGTCGCACAACCTTACTCTAACAATGTCCCGTGCAAGTTCACGACCTGAGCTGATAAGGCACCTTTTAAACCTCAGAATTTGTGTCTATTCCTCCCCATGCTGAAAAAGCAAAGGAAAATTATGATGACTATAAATGTATTGAAATATCATGTTTGGAACTTTACCAACCTTTTAAATAGGAGCCGTGAATTTTTGTCGTAAAAGATGTTACATACGAATATTCAGACATTCTTTCCTATTATTACAAATGTATAAAACTGCCAAATGCAATTTTAATGAATAGATGGCAGAAAGATGTGAAAACTACAGAAAACAAATGTTACTGTGACTTGTATTTACCAGGACCAAATTCGAAATATGCCAATACACCAGTTAATTTAAATATTAAGTATTAATTCAAAATATTAATTTTAAAAACGTCAGTGACACACTGGACAAGAGATATCCAGTATCCCCCAATGATCTTTGGCTGAATGGGTCTCGATTCCAGTTTGGGCTATCCGTTTTCATTTCTGTGTTGAATGTCATTTCATTTCTATTTCCATACACCCGGTCCGTATTTTACCCATTGCCGAAGATATTTTTCACCTAACTGAATCACTGTATAGAGAGGGTGGAAGCAAAATGGTCCTCTGAATATCTATTCTTGCAAGGAGAAACCAGTTTCTTCATTCTAACGTTGCTTTTTTCGACTTTTTGGACGTAATCTTATGAAGAAAGATTAAAAACTGACAAAATATTAAAGTAAAAAAGAAAGTGGACGTCAAGAGGGTTTTTTTCTCACGGAGGTCGTAAAATGTCCTATGTTGTGTCAAAAAGACCTCGAAAAGACCATCGAAAAATACTTTAGAGACTCACCTTGAAAATTTGCAACATTGCTCTAAAATCATACTTAAAAGCCTCTAGTGGCATATTCCATTAACTCAACAAAGATCTTTTCTGAGACGGAGGGCTGTTCAACCTTACCCATTATTCTTTTTGTCCAAAAAGAGGAAAATAAACCTCATCAGAACACTTGCTCATAGATCACTTAGCATCTGTTCAAAATCGAAGTTAAATTCGGAACTAGGGAAAATAAAATCTATTCTCCTTAAAAACGGGTATCCAGAGGATGTTGTTTCTAGAATTCTTCGAGAAAAGATCACTAATTTTGAAAACGAAAAGTCTTTTGGGCCTCAAAAATGTCCTGTATACCTAAAACTTCCTTGGCTA
>JANTCA010003571.1:0-10695 GCA_024741275.1 Chironex yamaguchii | reverse complement strand
ATGTAGCAAAACTAGCCAATCATAAAGAAGAAAGGAAACAAAGAAAGAGAAAATAAAGAAACAAAACATTATTGAAATACTAGTGTCACAGAAGATAAAATAGAAGTTTAATTCATCTTTTGTACTCAGCAAATGCCGATGTTATACTGTACAGGTGTTAGCATTAAAACGATCTTTTGTGACCAAGTGACAGGCACAAGTACTCCATTTTGACGTCGATCGGCTTGTAGGACAAAGGAAAAGACAACTTTTTGAAATTAAATAATGAATTTGCCCCTTAACAACCATTGGATTTCGGCTTGCGATACCAAGGACTTTAAATATCCCTCCCCAAATCTTTATGCCGTAATGGCACATCAATTTCAGCATTGGCTTTTGAGCATATATATATATATATATCAGTAGACTTATTATTGCCTTTATTATATATCTCTCATAAATGGAGCATTACCACAGTAGCGGCATTAAAAGGGAGCCAATGGGAATCCTACTCGACGCCATCAGATTTAAAGACCAACATTCGACTGATCTACCAGATTATCAGGAGGGACATCTGCTGGAAGGCAGTATATTTTAAACTTGACAATGCGAGACATTCGCAGTTTTGATTTCTATGCAATTTTCCTTCATCATATACCGTGTGAATCTATATTGCAATACGACATTGTGGCACTTTGCTTCAACACTATAAGGTGTGACAAACGTTCCTTCCTTACAGACGCAATTCGTTTCCTTTTTTTCAGTCTCGTCTCTGGCTCCTGTAAAGTATAATTTCATTGCTGTTTCGTGTACTTCTCTACGACATACACTCAAGTCCTTGATGCCGGGCGCATGAAGTCTTCAAATAGACACCGACAAAAATGAGGCAGACAATTTAAAATTTATTTGGTCAAACATAACCAATCTGGTAAAGATGTGAAAAGAGGGAAAACTTTGTCTGCACGCTGCTATTAATAGACACCTGGTCTTGCATTAATTAAATGCTTTAACCAACACGTTCTGTCAAGCACTTGCCAAATTTCACAATTTATCTTAAGTTTGATTTCAGTTTGTTTTATGTTGTCAAGGTACGGGGAGTTAGCCAAAGACCTTCGACGTACGAAATTCTCATTCATAAACAATGTTTATATCAAAATCGCCATAGGAAATTTGCGTGTGCGTTTTTATGTCATTATGAAAGTAATCCAGAGACAACAGGACATGTTTGCTTCATTGCGCCAAAAGCAAGTCCCTAATGTATAAAATTAGGTATCACGATAAGTGGCACTTAGCATCATCTTATATATTATCCTGTGCGTCATCCTATCCATCACTCGATGCATAATCCTAGACATCATTAGGTGTACCATCTTATACCATGTCCTGTGGATCATCGTAGGGATTATCCTAGGTATCATCCTAAGCATCATTCTATACATCATTAGGTGCACCATCTAATACCTTGTATATTTTATATCATGCATCATCCTATGCATCATCTTTTGCATTATTTTACGCATACGTCTATGCAGCATCATGTTCATAATCCCATGTATTCCCTTCAAATCATCAATTGTATAATCATGCACCCTCATATGCGTTACAAAATTCATGTAATAGCAATTCATCAATATATCATGACCAATATGCAAAAATTAAAATCATATATATTCTTCCAGTATTAACAATGAGGCGTTGGCTCAGTACGAGATTTCAGATGCAGCATTTGATTGTGTCTTAGTGCCAATTTGATGGACATTTTTCCAGACCCCATTTCCCCGTGGATTTGCCACTGACGGTAGAAGAATACACAATAGTGCATCAATACCAAAATAAGTTGACGAAATCAAAGATCACACATATGTAAGACGTTAAGGCAGTTATTGTATGACAACTATTCAATAGATCCTTGCATCTTTCATAGCATGTTCGAAGTCTTTTAGTCTTTCTGGGGCATGTTGTGGCAAATCCTGCACCATGGCGTCAAGCTTATTTGATTCACATCACGCAGAATACGTTTGAAGAGCAAGCCTTAAAGAACTTTAAAGATGCTTCCTTACAAAATCATGTTTACTTTAATACTGTTTCCAATAAATTTTGATGTTTTGGAAAATCTGAGCATCCAAAGAGGAAAGTAAATGCAGCTCTGACGTATAGATCAGGGTGTATTAGGAGAAAAAGTGGCATAGTAGTTGACATTAACTAGATGATGTTGCTTATCTCAAACTTTCACTATGAAGAACAGATTTAAGTCCATTGATTTTTCAGATAAAAAGTCCTGGTTGATTGAATGATTGATTGGCACTTCCTAGTTCGCCGCTATCTCAAGCTTTTCACTACTTAGAACCAATTTTCCTTGACAGGTCCTTAAAATTTACTCGATATTTCAAACGTTTTTGTGAACGAATACAACAAAAAGCCGCTATTTTCTTCTCATTCATTCTCACACAATTCGTTCTCAGTACATCAACCAACTAGTATTCCCTCATATCTGAGCATGCGCTGTACTTGCATCACTTCCTCGTTTGCTTTGTTGGCTGGTTTGCCAGTTACAACTACATCACGATTGACACTAAATAATCAAACTTGCAATGGTTTTTCAGTTCGATGTTTTATTCCAAAGAGAGAGGGACGTACAGGGAAACAATAGATAGGGAAACGAGGATTTATTACCTCTGCCAAAGAGGCGTTGTTGTCGTTACAGTTTGTGTGTTTGTTTGTTTGTTTGTTTGTCTGTTTATCTGTTAGCAACTTCAAGTAAATCATTACTATCGGATTCTGTTTTATCAGAGCTGTGTATCACTCCAAGAAGAACCCGTTATATTTTGAGAGTGATCTGATAGCCGTCTAGATTCTGGATCATTTGAAATTTGCTTCAATATCGCGGTAAATAGTTCGCAAAATTTTCCTCCTCGATATCTCAGTCAAAAATAACAGGAATAAAATGAAAGTTGGGTGACTTATGCGTGTTAGGTCTCTAAAATCCACAGAATTTCTCCCAGATCGGATCGCTTGACTTTATAAGCAGTTTCCCTACTACCTTAGGTTTGATGGAATGTCTCTCCAAGTAAATCATAACAAAACAGTTCCAAATTGTGAAAATTTCAGAGTCAATGATGCCAACTATGACACAGTATAAGATAAGGAATAGTTCTGTGTGCGTGACCCTAATTGCGTTGGCGTAAGGTTTAGCAGTCTCTTACCGTTTTTGCATTTTAGAAAATTTTTGGTATAGAAATTTCGGGTAGCTAGAATTTTCGAGGAATTCATAAATTTCGCTATCTGCAGTATATGCTGAATATTTGATCGAGGAATCTGAAAAGGATTCTGCCTCATGTTCATCTGACGTGATAATCTGAGTACGATCAAGGCTTCAAATAAATGTAGAGGAGCACTTAAAAGCATGATCGCGTCCTAAAGTACAAGATACAGGGACGCACGTGATTTTAACAAGGCATGCGTTATTACATTAGTTAAAGAGTATGGGGTCTAATCTAACAACTGCGAGCAAAAAGGGTGTTAGCCATCCGTAATGTCTCCTTACGCATGAAATTGAAAGTAATTGGCAACAGCCTTTAAAACTGATACGAATGGAAGCGTATTTAAACTAGGATCCTTTTATTGCAAGTGTTTAATTGCAAAATATATACTTTGAACGCTCCAACTTATATAATATATGACATCATCCCTAAATTGGGTACCACCTTATTTAAGGTTAATATGAAGAGGGGTTAGGTATAACAAATTTGTCGCAATGGCAATGTTAACGTGGATACTACCCCTGTCCTTCAACATCAGTGATGTTCTCCACGTAGAAAAGAAACTATTCATGCCAAGTTTGATATACGTATATTACCTTGAGTTTTCTATACATATATTACCTTGAGTTTTCTATACATATATTACCTTGAGTTTCTGTACATATATTACCTTGAGTTTTCTAAACATATATTACCTTGAGTTTTCTAAACATATATTATCTTGAGTTTTCAATACATATATTACCGTGAGTTTTATATACTTATATTATCTTGATTTTACAACTCATGCAGTTGTACTGAGCCCAGTGAAGTAAAGACCACTTATGATGTAAAATGGTGTCGTGATAAATCAGTTGTCACACTATGTAGCTAGTAAACAAAGTTGGATGAATAAAGCCTTATGACCTATACTTTTATATCCTGAATATTCAATCGTCTAGTATACTGTCAAAACTACCTAATAGTATACGTAACAGCCTATATCATGGTGATTTCGGGTGTAATATCATTTATATAGCGCACGATACAACACATTTCCCTGTTGTTAAAATTGTGACTACTACCAGAATTAACGACACTTTTCTGTGTAGATTACAAAATTATTGCTTATTATGAACTGCTGTAAACCCTGTCACTAGATTTTCTGAAGTGATACGAATAATCGTTCCGCCAGCAAAACTAGTTTCAAATATCACAGTCAAGAGGTGACTTTTTAACAAAATCGGTAAACCAGTTCAAGATATTACCTATTTGTTTCTCCATTCAACGAAAATAGTTAAACAAAAATACTGAAATCGTATTTCCTTACCCAAGTCGTTTCAGATGCTAATATTGTTTAAATCAGCAATTTGGGGAAACATCAGGCAAAGGATAATATGTTTAACATAATTCATTTCCCTGAATGCTAAAATGACACTACAGCGATATTAAGTGTTGTCCGTATTCGTTCGATGCCACTGAAACAAAATTGCATACAAATATCAAATACAGAACCTATGCAATCAAATAGTAAGATACAGCTTTCCTCCTCATAAAGAAGGAAGGTTTCATACCTGACCTGTCCACAGAGTGCAGTTTGCTTTTCTCTTTCACGAAACTACATTTCTTGTAACTAGCTGCCGTTTATTCGCGTGAGTTTGCGTCAAGTAAACTTTGACTATTGGCACAATTAAATGAGGCTATTTTCAATGAATGAATTGCAGAGCTTGATTCCAGATGTTGTTTGGCTTGTACTTTGTTTATTACTTTGACACTCCGCTTTTCACAAATGTAAACGAGCAAAAAATCTACCGTCGCAGAAATCCTTGTCAACACAGACCCTGTATTTAACGAACATTAATAGAATTTCCCTTGTCATTTTTCACCACGCTCTACAACAGTGACTTCCCATGGCATTTTGCCATCAGTCACTGTTCCACAAGTCGGTACAATTTTCTCGTTCTACCAAATATTACCCTTCAAGTTTGCAATGGTTTGCTTAGCACTGCAGTCATTTGACGGATTCATCGATAAACGTTTTTGTTTACTGTGTTAGAATGTCGGTCTCTTCTCTAAATAAATGACTATTGAAATTGGAATAATCCTGATCTAGCACTGATCTAGCTTAACTGGAAAATCAGGATTAATGTATACGATTTATTTCCAGCCTTTGACGTTTTCGTAACAAACAGCATTCATTTGCGCTTGGACGAATATAAGTAATACGAGACGAAAGGACGGTGCAATGTGTGAGAGAGAGGATATTTCCTATGTATGCAAAACTCTTATATCTAAATTAGATAATTTCTCTTACTAGAAAAGGTCTGTGTATGTCCCTATAATTACTTTATAATAACACAGTGAAACTTCTCCTTGGCTGACGCTTATCATAGTGTGAACAGTCAGAAGGTAAAGGGAACACGAATCAGTCAAATTTATAATCAGAGTGCGGATCGAACGCAGCTAATCGACAGGCACAAGACAAAAAACGCGCGACAAAATGATATGTGGTTGTCTGTTATTGTATATGGTTATTTCTTTGGCTGTCTAACATTGTGCTTATTTTTATGACCCTACATATTTAAGACTGTCTTTGTAGTTACATGCTCCTAAATATACTTACCTGAGGCTTATGAAATACTGGTTTGGTGACTCAGTGGGCATTAGCCTACATCACGAGTAGGGCAGAATTTCCAATCAAATACTTTTGTTGCTTTGGTTGATGAAGCGTTGTACTATCCTACAGCTCAGAAGTCTGCAATTCAGCATACCCATTCCAGTGATGACTTTAGACCGCCCCAAATCATTGTAAAGTTGTCATTTGCAATGATAGGTCAGAAAATAAGCAATGCATTTACGATTGATTGCATTAGTTTGCTCTCGTGAGGTTTTGACAGCATCAATTGAGAACTATGAGCTCCTTGCTGAGCTGTTATGTTCTTACTCTACTTATGATAACACTGGTCATCCCTTTTCCTGGTCTTTTTCTTAAAACCGACAAGCTTCTATTTACGTTCATATTCCTTCAGCTAAGGTTGCAGCTATCATACTGTAGTGATATCCACATAAAGAAATTGGATCTGATTGTATTCCAGTTTTTTGTCCCCGAGAAATGTTCTTTGTAGTCGTCGCTCATTTATCATAAGCTCTTTCAAAGATGCATCCTGAAAACCTGCTCTCCATCTCCTCTGTGATTCCTGTCTTTACGACCTATGGTGGATGGTTTAATGTGCACAATTATGAACCAATTAGTCACAGCCAGGCATTAGTTAAGTCTGAGAGTCCTTGATAAAGGACAACCAAGACATCATGATTCTTACCATCTGTATTTTTATCTAAATTACGTTTTGCATGCCAGTATTCTGCTGCTGATCCTCCCACTGATATTTCTGAGCACACATATCGTGTCTTTAATGCATCTCTTTATCTTGACATCTCTAATGTACTTGACAAGATTTGGCATGCAGGATGTTTGATGAAATTCCTACCCTATAGTGTGTCTGCTCACATACTAGGCACCATTTCTCTGTTCTGTTTGATGGTACGAGATAAAGGTTGTTCTAGATGAGAAATACTCTTGTTGCTACTCCACCAATGCTGGAGTTCTGCAAGGATCCATCCTAGACCCAATTCTCTTTCTTTTATTCATCAATTATTTGCTTAATCATATAACTTGTCATTTAGTAATCTTCGCTGATGACTCTGCAGTCTGGTTCAGGTAAACCTGGTCATTTAAATAAAGTTCTGACGGCCCTCGATCTGGTTTTCGGTACTACAAAATGTTTTTTGTAACGTTTACCTCTTTAAAAACTTCTATCAAGTAACCACTATAGACAACTTTCATTGCTCCCTAGTTCAATTGGTGGTTTTGACTTCACGAGAGACATTCCTTTTGAGTGATAGCGAGTAAATGACATTTGAGCATTACCTGCTAAGTCGTACCACCAAATCTAGGAAAACTGTTTGCAAACTTACTTGCCGTCATGCCAAACAATTCTCACTTCAACATTTTCATGTAAGTTCTAAAAAAACATTATCAAAAGCAATGAAAACTATAGCTGACTCTAATAGCTGTGATAATTACACTAATCTTCTAGTGCTTTCCTAGATAAAGTTCCATACTTTATACTTTGTGTCTTCAGTGCGTAAGAAATGAAACATTTTAGGAGCAGGAAAGAGACCATCTTCTCGTCAAGACCAAACTTCACTTTAGCTAAGTTCTGGTTGTTTTTCATTTCATACTTGTCTTTCTCTTTCTCGAAATAATGTTTAAAAAGTTCACAGCTGTTATCGCGGAGATAATTAAATACTGCAGAGCATGGTAATAATTTAAGGACAAAAATAAAACCTTCAACATTCATCACGCTTTTCGAGAAGTAAACGATCTATATGCGAATTTTCAGCCTACAAGGTGAAGGATATATTGCAACAAATGACCTGTTAAGTACATAGACATGACAATTTCAGCATCGCAAATTTAGAATCAAATATATGTGCTGACTTACTGCCTGGACAACATAGGCAAAACATAGGCAAGATGAAGCTTTAACTGTAATTGTTCGATGAGGAAAATAGACAACTTGCGTTAGAAGATCTACTTCAGAATGGTTTGCTACAGTTTTCGCGTATTATACGTAGTATATTTTTTTTCTGATATTCGCCACTTTGCTCCATAACTACCAGCTCTATTTGTTACTTCAGGAGAAATCTAGCTTCAAAATGACGTAGTCTCTTGTAAAATAAACCTTCCTGCAACCAATCCTGTTCAAATCATGAGAAAATATTTCTGAAACAATAACAGTTAGTATAATTTTCAAAACAAATCATAACTTAGCTAAACAGAGCTCGAGAAAAACGTACAGTCATTCAGGCAGTGTATGAAAGTAAAAACACTACTCAGTTCAAACTGTGTGACCTTTGACGTTGTTAATTTTCAATACATGGGAACGTTTTACAACACAAACATATAGAGAGTAAATGTTGTATCTTAGAAGACACCGTAATCGACATGTGAATATAACCGTACTAGGTCACTGGCACGAGTGAAATGTACAAACAAGATCATCGCACACAGTTCATTGGATTGCTCGTCTACCCATCTCTGCACCTGTACTAAAGCCGCTCTTACACGGTCAAACTTTGCCGAATTCAACTTTATGTAATCGAAAGCCTTTTGACACGGTCAAAATTTATCAAAAACAGTCCTACTAATTGCCATTCAACTTCGGTGAAAGGGACAAATCACGTTCGACTTTTAAATAGTCGAATTGAACAATTTGATGGGGCCATTCTACGTTCGATTTCGACACTTATATGGTCAAACTTTGTCGGGTGATCGGCATCACCATGAATTTAGAAAGGGTGCAATTTAGAAGATTGACCTCATTTGCTAGTCAATAACGAGCAATGTAGGCCCTTATGAAACTGCTTCGGCTTGTGAATGTTTTGAGGTTTTATTGTCGTTTAGGGGCAATTGCCTCGTTTGCTCTCGGTTTCTACGCCCCTGGTGTAAACCTTCTTACCCATTTGAAAAAAAAAAGTTTTTCTTTTGCTTATAGCATTATGTAAACGAAGATTCAAATAAATTCAAATTTTAAGCAAACTCAGGAAAGGTTTCATACTAGCAATGAGCTCCATTTAACACTTAAGGTAACTGCTAGAAATGGGCAGGATGCCAATATATTTAAAATTATGAAAATTTCTAATTAATTTGTGGCTACATAGCGGCTGCAGGTGGAGAATCAAACTAGCACCATAAGGGAGTTCTTAACTACTGTGAGGTGCAAAGCATTTTATAAAAACGAAGATGGAACTTTTCTGTTTCGACCGGGGATTCAATCTTTATTTCAGTTTTAATTGTATTTAACTCTTTCAGTCCCGCATTTAAGAAGCAAAAAACCCTTGGTTTGCTCCTACGTCAGTCTGCTTTGAAACTGGTAGCAGATGACCCTTTGATATGGTGGCTTACAAAGAGTCCAAATGTTAAGTCTCTGTTACTTTCATCAATTGTTCTGTTTTATAAGAATAAGCTTGCTATAAACTCTCGAGCTTCGAATAAGTGGGATGGGTGGAAAATTTCCTTGTGAGGAATAAACGGTTTGGGTGGAAATTTATCTCGTTTATTGTTTCAAAGAATCACAAAAAGCAAGCCACAAAGGGATCCTTTAAGTTGAATACCTTCTCTGTATATAAAACATTTATTGAAAACTCAACGCAATGTACAAATCAACAAGACAATTTCAAAATAACAACGAAATTCAAACAAAATGAAACTTTTCAAAATTTATGATTTATTTTCAATGCGTTTTTAATACTTCTTCGTGCTTCAACGTATGCCTTTTGGAACTTACGTTGGTGGCCGAGGCAACTCTCACTTGTGTCCATTTCTAGACCATTTTCCATGGAATTAATGAACATTGCATCTTTGTGAATGTCAGGGTCAACACACAGTTTACTCAATGGTACAATGTTTGACACCGTGGTTTCAATCGCCAATTCTTCAGACTGGAAAATTGGCTCCTCGTTGTGAGCCAACATTACAGTTTACACATATAATAATTTCATTCTTATATGTCTTCGTCCCTTATGTTTACATATGTATTCACATCGGATATTGTTGTATGTTGCAGTGGGTACACCCAGTCTTCAGCACAAGCTCGTCACTCTTCCCGATACATCGCCTTCTCATTCAGATATTCTCCGCTCTTTCCGCTCCATTCCTTTAAGTTGTCATGCCAATTGCTCTGAGCTCTTCCTCTTCTTCTGTGTCCCTCCATTCCTCCTTGGATTACAACCTTTGTTGTTCCTCCCTTCCTCATTTCGTGGCCGTAGAATTTCAGTTTCCTCCTTTTTACCATGTGAATGAAGCTCTCCAGCTCTTGCCCGCAGATTCTTTTCACTTCTTGCAATACCTATTCATTGGTATTTTTCTCTTTCCACGTAATTCCCAGCAGCCACCTGTAACTCTTCATTTCAAATGCCTTCAGCTGTTGTTTGTCTCTTTTACTCAGCGTCCAACTTTCACATGCATACAATAGTGTCGCAACTACAACAGCTCTCATCAGTGCAATTTTGTTCTTCAATATGATGTTTCTCGCCCTCCAGATGTTGTATACTTCACTTTATAAAGTGATGTTATGCAAACATCGAAAATTTGAGTGTTACATTTGCATCTACACATGCGATCTCTTTTTTTTGACGCAGATAGCCATTTGAACCGAGCTACTTCTACACTTATTTGCGGGTGGTATTCAACTGGAGTATTGCTTGAGAGTGGTATTCAAGTGCGAAGTAACTGAAGTGTTGTTTGAGAGTGATATTCAGCTGTGAAGTACTTTGAGTGATGCATGCGTGTCGTATTTAAGTATATTAAATTTTGCTGGTTTTCTCTGGTACTTGATTTGATTCATGGCAGTGAATATGTATCTCATTCTACGACCAGCCTATTCTCTTGGTTAATTTTTTGCTTGTTCTTACT
>JANTCA010003570.1:0-10695 GCA_024741275.1 Chironex yamaguchii | reverse complement strand
TCTCAGACGCCGTAGTCGGATACAGTCTTCGAGTTTGGGCTGGTTGCAGCACAGTCGTCTAATCTCGACATTCGGGAAACTACGCCATATGAATATCAGTTTATCCTACGATTAGCTTGCTATTACTTGATTGCCAAAGACCATGTAATGAAATAAGTTGGCTTACTAAGCTTGGCATGGAAAGCTACACAGTTTATTATGTAGCCAGCTTCTTACATCATGCAAAACATTGCCAGCACTGACATCAGTTAGCTGGTCTTAGTGTAGGTCTGACCCAATTGTTTTCTGTTTAGGTCTAGGTCATTCAAGGAGTGATGTACTTACATTGATTAACAACATCTAAGATTAGCTTAAGTAAAGTCAACATTCATCTACCCTTACTGTTATGCTAACATGAAATAGCTTAGTGTTTGTTTTTTAATAATATGCCTATAAATTAGGTTATGGTACTTACCATGGAAAAGCTATGTTGAAATATGCTTTCCAGTTTGTCTGCCTTACCCCAGTAGTAGTGAGAACTACTCAGTCTATCTTGTAGCACTAAGCATCCTCTGGGTAAGTGTTCTTGTTTCATTTCTATTACCCTTTATATTGCTTGCATTTTGCTGCATATTTCCACTATTTTTGTACCTGGCTTAAGGCCTAGCACTACTTTGGTGACGTCAGCCATGATTTTATTTAACTAGCTTTGTTTTGGTTTATAACAGGACAACAGGAGCTGATACATCACTCGTTGTTGTAGACAAACCTTGTACCTAAGTGTACCTTGTACCTAAGTGTTGCTAAAAATTAACATTTATTGCGTATATTGCCTTATGCACTTATCAACTTAGTCTAGATATTTCATATATCATGTATTGTACATTAATTCATTGTTTGGTTGCAATTTTCATCCAGTAAGATATGTTACTCCTATTTTTTAATCTTGGAAAGTAGACACTTGTTTGCCACTAGACTGGTTGAGTAGTCTCTGTTTAGGCAATATTTTGGGTTCTGCATTGCCGCTTGCTACCCTTACATTTATGTTCCTTGTCTCTTCAATATAGAAATTTCCATTTCAATGTTTACCTTAATTGTTACATATTTCTATCTTTTCACTACACAACATTTCAAACCTCTGCATTATGTGTCAATTGTTTACAAATGGTTTGTTACCAAAAATAAAACAGTTTTTGATTAAAGTATGCCATATTTTGCAGATCAAAACTAGCGAATTGCCTTAGATGATGCACTGGTCACAAGAAGACCAAACCCTCTGAAATTTTCATCGACTTTCTTCACCCTCACATATAGATCACAGGAAAAATACCAAGGGCACATTTCTACATACCCTGAAGTTTAATAAACAATTTGTAAAGGGGATACAGGTTTCTGTAATCCTTAAATTGTACCATAACACACAAAAGTACATGAACTTAATACTGAATAGCTTGATGTAGTAATTTACCAGGAGGCAAGTTTTTTGTTGAGGTCAAGGAGTTTACAGTTGAGGTCACAGCAAGCAATAAGTGTTTTAAGCATATGAGACTAGAACACTGGGTGATATGCATCAAGAAAACACCATTTTAATAAACACAGATGTGTATCTCTAAGAAACAAGAAGAGTTGTCCATCTTGAAGCAATAAGGAAAATTAACTTTATATATTTCACATCCTAATTCTTTCATATTCTGAATGAAGTACAAAGTCTGGTACTTTGAGTAGATCTTGGTGAAATAAGAACTTTATCTCACAAATAAATATGCTTCTTTTCAAACAACACTGATGATAAACCAAATCACCAGCTTCTAATTTTGCAACTTTCTGCCCTGTGGAGGTCATCTTGAATTTTCAATTGGGACTTAGCTCCCTGACCCCAATGCATATTTTACCAGGGTTGGGGTTGGGAGGGCCATTCCTGACCAGGTTTGAGGGCAAGGTTGAGGGCCTGGTCAATCACTGGCTTGATACCAGACATTCACTATAGGTTGAATATGTTGTCACCATTGACTTATGTCCACGACTGGCTCACTGGAGCAGCACACTGAAAAGCGGTACTTGCTCTCAACAAATCTCAGGTCTCAGACAACCATACTGTCTTGTGTAGACTTAAAAGCAGTCTTAATACACCACTATGCAGGTTGCTTTGGACTGTGCAGTAAGGAACTTTAAAGTCAGTAGTAGGACATGCCAGTGATAAGGTCAAAACAATGAAAGTGATGTAGCCCAATGGTGGGTTAGATACAATGAAATAACAATAATACACAAAACACTCCCTCATTTAAAATTAGTTTCAAAATGCCAGCACCAGGAACTTAGCATTAATTTGGTGTACATCTTGTGTGGTAGAAAAAATTCAAAACATTTCATGGTAACAATGTAATAACCGTCATCCTCACAAATCATACATCAGATTGGATTAAGAAGCATACAGTTGTATCAAAACAAGAAAAGGCAATGTAATGTAATGTAATTTAAAATGGTAGTGTAAAAGATGGAAGGACAATAAAACTGTAAATGACATTCCACATCAATCTGTCTGGTCTTGCCTTTATTATCAAGTTAGATCTGTCTAAATCATTTTAAACTACTCACCTAACAAAATGTTCTGCAAACTGAATTCCAACATGTCGAATTTGCCCATTTTCCCCTGGCTGACTGAACAATGCTAGACCACAAGTTGCACAATGGTCTGATGTTTCCTTGAAATTTTCTACAAACTGAAATAAAACAGCAATATCCAGTCACTATAACTTAACGTACCAAAACTTAATATCATCCAGCAAATACATTTTTACATTTAGTAATGTCTCATAATTAGAATAACTGATTATGAATAGTGCTCATGAGAAGTACATAATGTACACCTCAATTATTAGTTGATCTTAACTTGTGATTTATCCATTGCTTATAGAAATAGAATAGACTAGTAAAATAATTGATAGCTAATATAGCAGAACTTTTTCAGTTCTTTATCAAGTCACTATATCCCCAAAATTTTGACACTTGGCACGTTCCAGGATACCACAGATTTCATCTTATCTCCCAAGAAAATCACCCCTTGATTTAGTATACTTTCTCTCTTTGTCTGCCTCTCTCTCTCTATCTCTCTTCCTCACACAGACATACAAACACACATATATATCTCAACAGACACAAATGCATTAATAAACATTTTCTCAAGAGTGGAGCCTTACCACAATATCTGAAATATGTGTCAACCGGACTCAATCTTGGAATCCTCTCCAAAGCAAGCCCCCAAATCAATGTGCCATCCCAACACTAGGGTTTGCTAAAGGAAGTGAATAAACCACCTAGTGTCTATCCAACAACAATACCCTACTTACAGTTAATAGTACAGTCCAAAGTGGAGTGTTTGATCTATGAAAGACACTTATGCTGGGTAGGACATGTGGCATGAATGGATCTAAATGGAATTTGTCACTCTTTCAGGCATAATCCCAAGCCGTTGCACAACAAAACACAGTAAAATACACTTGGGACAAGCTAGTTGACAAAGACTTTGGCCACCTAGAAAAACTCTATGGCCCATCAACCTGCAGCAAGTATTCCATAAATCACTTTGGATATACTCCCACTGGAGCTAGCAACAAGGGATGCTTAATGTCATGCTCTTCAGAGTTAAGCAAGGTCAAGTCAAACTTTGTTTCTGGGAAATATTGCAGTGACAAAACACACCTGCATGCACTCATGAATGTCTCTCACTTTTCAGGTATCAAAGATGACACATGTTGACTTTATACTTCCAAGTGCGAGTCCTTTCAAACTGTATTTTATCATAATTTTTCACAATTGCCCTGTTTTTTGGTCTATCTAAATAAAATCCAAATACCTAAGGCTAAAATGCAATGCAGGAAACATACTCACCATTACATTTTCCCGTGATAGCCTGCATTACCATAGCAATAAAACGTGCTTGCTTTGTATTTAGGTTGCAGGTTGACTTACCAACCAGATTTTGAACATGATGCATAATGCTTCCTTATTAGCTACGGCTGCACAGCTATCGCTCACGGGCTAACAGAACATGGTATCAAAAACATAGAAAGAAACTTGAACTAACTTTATTACCTAGCATTTTCTTGTAGCATACTTTAATTTCTCTTGGATAGAATTTATCAAAAGCTTACAATTTCATACCGTTTATAGGCCTAATGTTCAAATATCTTGAAGTTTAAGTACTGAGAATACATTCTTGAGAATTTTTTTAAAAATAAGTGATTGCACACCTGGGTATAGATGTAGCAAGGTTCAATATGGGCATAATAATTCATGGCTTAACTCTAGCCCTTGACACAAGCCTGTCCTGCCTAAAACAAGACAACTCTTATAATGTAATTAAGTTAACTGATATTCAATGCAATACCTCGGTTGCAACTCTCCGTTCCTGTGCTGTTGCACCGGGACTGAAGATGGTTTTAAGAGCATCAACAATACGGGTCACAGTTTCTTGCAAAAGGGGATCGTCCATCTTGTTATTAACTCTCCAATAGAGGTCTGGTGAGAGGTTTTGAAACGCCCGCCGAATGACAAGGAATGATGACGCATTCAGTATGGTGCTGATGTGATCCGCCAAGTTCTTAATAACTCTACAAAGTAAAATAACTTATCACTTTACAGCCCTCTTGAAGAAGGTAACTACCAATCCGCGAATTTTCAACCTACAAGGCATTAGTCATGCGACAGAATGAGGAATAAATGTATATGAGTGTATATTATCAGGGGTGGATTTAGGGATTTTTGTGACTAGTTTCACCCTCGAACTAAAATATGTATAAAACTGATAAAATCACTTGAGAACGAGAAATACCCCCTCCCCTCCCAGCAAAAAAATGTTCGTTTAAATTTATATTTATAAATACTGTACTGCATAAATTCATAAAGGGTTTGAATTATGGACAGCTGCTGATTGTGAAATAGTAGTTTTTTGCATAGATTAGCTTGGGGATGTCCCTTAAATAAAAGGGTTGGAAGCCAGAGATTCCCCGTTACTTTCCATTCGTAAATTGTGATGATTTGACGATTAGCGTCATTTAAATCTTTTGCGACATGCCAGTGTTACTTTGGCTGGTTACATGTAACATTTCTAGTAATTGTTACATTTTGTCTGGAACCTTGTTAGAATTCTGTTGTTAGATAACCGATGTCGTGTGAAAAAGACTGACTGTATTCTAGTTGATGTGTCAGAGGAATAAATCAAGGCAAGAGTTTATTCTGGTTACTGCACATGCTAGAATATTGGCGACGAGGATGGGATTGCCGAGACTTGTGCCTGCTCTCGAAGGAATTTTCAAATGAACAGTGCAGTGTAATATGAGATTTAGAAAGACAGGGCTTGGACGATCAAGCGGCTGTACACAGTAGGAAAACAGCTGGGTAGAATGTTTAATGACGCCTTGTCTTGTATGAGCTGGAGCTGTACAGTTGATTCAGGCTGGACTTATTCATAATCAACATTGCTTCACGTGATAGACACAACTCCGATATCCAAAGTATTTCAAATGTTGGATCAAGTAAGGTAATGATTACGTCTTTCTACAACGTTTTTTGAGGATGTGAAAATCAAATTTGTAAGGGTTTACTGGTTTGCAGCGTTGTTATCAACACTCTGCGGATTCGAACTCCTCTATCACCTATTTTGCTTATTTTGGATGTTGAAACTGTGCTGCTTTTATGGCCGAATTCTTTGATGCTCAAGGAAATCCGGTCGACCTAACTCAGCTCATCCAGCAGTTCTCCCGAGCTCAACAGCAGGTCGAAGCTATTGCTGCTGCTTTTAGTGCACGACAACAGAATGTTTTGCTCTCCAGACCGCCCGGCAGCCCACAGCCATTTTGGGAGGACGAGTCTGCACCCTGCCCCATGACATGGCCTAATTTCATTCGACAATTCAACATATGGAATAATCAACGTCCACAAACTGGACCAAATGCCGATTTTTGCAAAAATAATTGGCTGGCCTTTTCCCTTGGCCAGGCCAGGTTAGCCAGATTTGCCGTGCAAGCGACAATTATTCCACGTTCACACATGTTCAGATGTTGGATCAATGCAAGCATATTTTTACAAAAAAATCGTCGCGGGTGCAAAAGTACATTGCTTTTCACACATTACAGCAACAAGAGGGCGAATCTGTTCAAGATTTTCTGCAATGAATCAATGATACTAAAGATGGAGCTGAGTTTGCCAAACTGTCTGAAGACGATTTTAGTGCCCTCGCCCTTGTTCTTGGCACTAACAACAGCACAAAACAAGAAGAACTGCTCGAAAAAGACTGGCCTAACCTGGGTGAATTTGTTAAAATCCTAGAGGCTACTGAACTGGCCAAATGGTCTCTTGCTACCATCACCAACCCATCTGCCAAGATTGCTGCAACCAGTTTGGCCTAACCTGGATGAATTTGTTAAAATCCTAGAGGCTACTGAACTGGCCAAATGGTCTCTTGCTACCATCACCAACCCATCTGCCAAGATTGCCGCAACCAGTTTTCCTTCTCAAGCGCATGGCAGAGGTTCTTTTTGCGGTCACACAGGCCAGAGAGGACGTGGTTGTGCCCCATTTCATGGGGGGAGAGGAGGCAGTGCAAAAGGTCGCCAGCAAACTCGACAATCGACTCCTGATGGAAAAGCGTCCGAAAAGGATGAACCAAAAGAAAAATCGACTGAAAAGAAACCCTTCAAGTGTTGGGGATGTGGCAAAGAAAATGCTGTGCATAAACGTCACTCAGTCGACTATCCAGCCGTGTACAACAAATGTGGAAAGTTCAACATTGTGGGACATTTCGAAGCATGTTGTGGTGGCAAGAAAAGTGGTGCTTTACGAATTGGTGCCACAACAATTCAAATGCTTTTTGCACTTCTCTACGAGTCCATGCATCGAATGCCAATGGACACATGCAGTTTAATGTTGATACACAAAGCAACTGCACTGGGGCTACCCCCGAAGTTGCCCAAACTGTATTCCAAAACACGTGCAGTGAAGTCACTAATCAACAATTCCAAAATTTTGATGGCACACCAACTCATGGGATTAAACAGAAGTTTAGCACCCAAATCCGGAATGGCTCACACTTCGCATCTGTAGGTACGTGTTTTGTGCCTATTTTGAGGATGCTCCACTTCCTAAAAAGCGAAAAGTTCCTATTCTCGTGCCCTTCCACTCTCTGCTGGATGACATATTCTACGAAAAACGGATCTGTCTTTTGCAACGATAGAGTGATAACCCCCAAAAGCTCTTCACAAAGAAATTATCACCGTAGCTCATCAAGGTCATCCCAGGCAGTCCCGTACATTACGAAAGATTCACAAAACCTATTAATGGCCTTCCAAGCAGTCAGAAGTGATTAAATTTGTTAAAGAATGCGAGCCTTGTGAGATATCAATGAAGTCTGACCCAGAGCTTCCAAGTTACAAGAATACTTCACTCACAGCCGCTGAGCGACCTTGGCAGAAAGTTGCTATCAGCATCACTGGTCCAAACAGCGCCTGTGCATCAAAGTTCTACAGAAGTGTTGATTGATTGCTACTCAAAATTTGTCGAAGTCTATTGTACGAATGATACTTCTGCACCTAAAATAGTTGCCTGGCTGCAAGATATTTTCTCATGTTATGGCTTGCCCAATGTTCTGGTCTCTGACCATCAGGTTCAATGGACTCGTTGAACACTTCAACAAAACCCTCAAGCAGGCCTCTCAGACATGGATGCAAGGTACATGGTCTATGAATATGCAAGAGTTCCTGATGTCCTACCACCAGACACCACTCGAATATGGTCCATCTCCGGCTGCCTTGTTGCTCAATCGAGTTATCCATGGCCCTTATCAACCGCAATGACCTTCCACAGGAGGGAGAGGACCCCTGCGGATGGTAAAAAACCAAATTTGAAAGATTTGGCCAAAAGTACTGTAAACCCGGCAATCTCGGAAAGGTGCCAACCAATGGCAAGAGTTGAAAAACACCCTCAAGCTCAGTTGTTTCAATGTGGTGATATGGTTCGACATCACCTTCCATTCGTACTCAAAGGTCAAAGCCCCTGGTCCTGGCCCTACAGAATTGTACAAGTGATTGGTCCGTGGATGTATCGATTGCACAATGAAAAAATTTGGCGTGCACACGCACATAAGCTGAAGAAATGTATCAAGCAGCAAAGAGTCTTCCACGAAGAGAACGAAGAACAGGAAGAAAACACCCCAAATTTTTGATTGCCATCTCATCCCAAAACACGTGCAACACGCACTCACTACAGTTTGCAAAATCGCATTTGTCGACCCCATCGACTGATTGAAGAAACGTAATAAAAGACACCAGGATTTATTGTAGAAGAGTGTTGTATTCTAACATTTTGCTCTAATTTCCAGGCATTCTTTTAAAATAACTGGCGTGATTTGGAGGGGGAAAATGTGATGATTTGATGATTAGCGTCATTTAAGTCTTTTGCAACATGCCAGTGTTACTTTGGCTGGTTACATATAACATTTCTAGTAATTGTTACATTTTGTCTGGAACTTTGTTAGAATTCTGTTGTTAGATAACCGATGTTGTGTTAAAAAACCCCGACAATATTCTAGTTGATGTGTCAGAGGAATAAATCAAGGCAAGATTTTATTTTGGTTATCGCACACGCTAGAATATTATCAAGCTTCTGATTGTGAAATAGTAGTTTTTTGCATAGATATGCTTGGGGATGTCCCTTTAATAAAAGGGTTGGAAGCAGGAGATTCCCTGTTGCTTTCTATTTGTAAATGTCGTTTGAAACTTTTATCACCTATGCAATGACCCCAAATGTCGTCCATGTTAAAAGGTCTCTGGATAGTTTATTTCTATATTAAACATTAGCACGAACCTTTTTTCTTTGATGCTGTATGCCCCAAATCACCTCTTCCAAGTGTTTACATATTATGCCCACACTGCAGCAATGTCAAACTTGTCCTTGATCAAAACTTAATACTAATTAATTTCGGTCATCTAAGACCAAAATTTCGAGTTTCTATATATTAAATTGTTTAAAACAAATCGTTTTCTCATTTAATGTATTTGTATTTGTCTTGCTGCAAGATATTACTGTTAGTGTCAGTGTGTAGTCGCATAATCTTGCTCAAAATTGTGTTGTCACGTCAGGCAAATCAGCACAAATTGAACTTTGAAAAATTATTAGTCCCTACCTGAGAAGTTGTTGGTCATCAAATTCACAGATTCTATACAAAATTTAATGGAGAATTTAAAACTGTTTTTGGTTTTGCAATACCATAAACGGTTCAAAAGATATTAAACAATTCATGCGGCATGGCACGAAAATAGGAATAAACAGACTTGGCTTCCATTGTGAAACAGCTATGCTTGATAGCCAAAAGAAAATGGCTTTGACTAGTTCCAAACGTCACAAAAGCCAGTAGAAAGCGGTTTTGAGTAGCTCCACATTACAAAGGAAAATGGTTCCAACCAATGGAAAGCAGTTTTGAAGTGTTCCACATGTAACGCTAACCCACATAGCGCTATGCGTGACAAAAACACATTAAAACTCTCGCTGGACTGTACCCTAAAGGCATTTTTTGCAACTGGCATTTGTAGTCGTTCTAAACGTATTTTAATTGATCTTCGAAAAGGCAAATCAAGAAAATTGATTAAAATATATAATAATATCTTAAAACAGGGAAACATTGCTGCTTACATAGACAATCAGAGAGTGCAGAAAATTGTATTTGATTTTAAATTTTTTACTTTTTAGAAAAGTTTGAGTAGTTCCTTGGAACAAGTGGAACTTGTCTAAATCCACCCCTGATGATGGTTAATGGAAGTCTAAGTTTAGTCCTTTAGGCTAACAGGTCCTTAAAGTGTTGATAAGGCGTTTCTCAGTAGTGAGGATATGGTAGTGGTCTCAAGTGTTGTGATAAACGACAGTGTACTTAAGGTAGGTTGTGATGTCCTTGTTGTTCTGGCCAAAATCTGATGTAACGGGTGTATCGCGATGGTACTGCAGGTCGCAGGCGCCTATCCAAGCGTATTTGAAGACGGGGGTAAAAATTGAGGCTCTAGGGGCATGGTTCTCAGGAGGCTTTGCGTGGGCACGCCCTTCAGACTAGCAGACAACAAGCTTCCAGTTTTTGTTTATCATTTAATTGAACCAAAACATCCTGTAGAATTCCCTACTTATTATAGGGGGTTATACGTCTATTTAATGGAAGAGAAAGGGACCAGATTGCCCACTGGATGATCAACGGTTTGTCGCGATGCTTCCTACTAGACGTGAGGACCAAACGGAGTGCAGACGTCGGGAGTGACCATCATCTAGTAATTGCATTCATCAAGTTGAAGCTGAAGAAGACCCAAACCAGGACCGACTTCCAGACAAGACTCAACACACAGCAACTGAGAGACAACAAGATGAGGACCGCCTTCATCACCGATGTCAGAAACAGATTCCAGGTTCTGCAGGACCTGGCAGATCAACAGGACATAGACAAAACATGACAACAGATTGCAGCACTGTACACCGAGAGCAGCAAGGAGAAGCTTGGATACCAAATACCAGCTAGGACTGGATACAGCAAGAGACCTTAGATGGCATTACAGAGAGGAGGGAGATCAAGAAAAAGCTACTTCAGACAAAGTCTCCACAACTACTTGAGAGACAAGAGGAGCTTTACAGAGAGGTGCACAAGAAAGTGAAGAGGATCACCTGCTGCACCAAAAGAGACGCCAT
>JANTCA010003569.1:0-10696 GCA_024741275.1 Chironex yamaguchii | reverse complement strand
TCTTGTTTATGATTGGCTAGTTTTGCTACATGTTTCGTATAAGTAGGTTGCCATATACATATACTTTCCTTTCTGACATTTTATACCCGGAAGAGTGTCAGACGAAAAGAGCTTTTCAAGATTTTCAAGGCGAAATATATGCTATATGTGTATGTTGTACTCGTGTGTCTAGTTTTGACATTTAGGATTACCACACTTGTATTTAACTTAGCATGGTGCCTTACCTGTGATGACTTTCAAAGTCAGCTTGAAACTTGCAAGAAATGACAAGACTTGCAATTCCTGCTGAGGTGCTGGACTGTCGTCTAGTATTCCGTTTTATACCAAGTAAAAGATCAGTGCAGGCCATCTCAAAGTATGTTTGCCCTATTTGTATTGCTCGTCCTCTATCAGAAACACTTAATTAATGCTAGTGGAGGGATGCAAGTTGACTTTTGATATAGAATTAATCATATTACAGGTCCACCGACTGTTTGAAGACCTTTGCTGCTGATTGCTGGACTGATTTGGGTTTTCTTTTGTCACTTGTGTGTGGAACATTGTCAATTTTCGATACTGTGATTGCTTAAGAACGACATAAATTTGTAGATGCATAAGACAAATGACTAGTTTTGTTTTCTTGAGTTTGACATCAGATGTGACAATCGTCAATTTTATGTTAATTAGTGTTCTGTAAAAAGTTTTTACGTGTTATATATCTAAGCAGACGGTTCCCTTTTCATAATGTTTTGCTAGATATCAGCCATTTGATCTTTCTGTTCTTGCTGGATCAAGGAGAAAGAATGCAACAAGAGAAACAACTAGCACTCTCAAGGCTTGGCTCCATGAGCATAGAAAAAATCCTTATCCAACAAAAGGAGAAAAAATTATGTTGGCAATACTTACGAAAATGACACTGACACAGGTATCTACATGGTTTGCCAATGCACGCCGAAGATTAAAAAAGGAAAATAAGATGACTTGGTTACCTCGCAATAAGTCAGGGTCAAGGGATGGTGACAAAAATTACCATGCAGAAAGCAAAGACAAGGAAGACACTTTGAATAGTGATTCTGAAGAAACTGATAGCGATTTTGAGTCTGGCGATGAAAGGGAAGGTGTTCGGGGTAAGAAGATTGATATACTTCAAGTTTTTTGTTTCACGTTCAGTGGCGGGCACACGGGGGGCGGCTGCCCCCAATAATTTTCACACTTCTCTCATACCTATATGCATAAGTTTTTTCTCTGCTAAAGACCGGGTTGCATTGTTCCTGTTGTGGTTTTTAATGAATGTGTAAGGTCGTCACAAGTACCCTGTTGGGATCTGGCCAGCAGACCTGCTGCAACTGGCCTTGTTTCTCTCTTTGCAATTGTAAATAGATTATAACACAATGGAAATGCTAAGAGAACTACACAACCACAACGCTAATATTCAAAATTATATTAACAATTATTATCTACCCTCCTCCTGAAGATTCACCAATTTAAGTTTCAACTTAACTAGTATTTTCGAGTTTAGTTTAAGGACAATACTCTTTCCTTTTGATTAGCTCAGTGATACAACACTTTATCCAAATCGAGGGATTTGTGAAGGTCTTTGTTCAGTGACTTATAAAATCATAAAATCACTTGCCATTGAAACATTTAAGCTGTTGTGACTCCAGCTAAGCTCACGATTCACTGCACTAAAATTCCGTTCAACTGTCGCTGTGCCAACTAGAGACTACACCTTGTCAAGCTGTTCCAAATTGCTGTACAAGTTCATGCCGAGTCCCCTACGAGCTTTTTCAACAATCGCTGCTCATTTACATTCAGATTTTAGCAACCCAAGTGTCGATGGAAAGGCAATCTTTAAAGCGTTAAACTATAGGGGATAAATGATATGATGGTGGAAGTACGATTCTTTTAAGGCATCTAGTGCATCCCGAGCAGCCAAAGCTTCAATATTTTCATTGTTGAATCATCTGTCAAGCTCGTCAAAGATCAATGGAATCGCGGGGTTTTTAAGTCTCACGCAAAGCTGGATATGGCCAGAAGCATTGTCAGCTATTTCTTTTTGAATGTGGATGGGATCCTAATAAATGATTGATATTCCAACGGAAGAGCAGAGTGACTCAGCAACACCAAGAATATAACGAGTATTGACATCGTTTAGAATCTTAGCATTTCACTTGCTATTCCTATCTATTTGGTGTTGACTTCTTGCATTGCCTTACTCAATCCATCCATAATAGTCATGATACGATGAAGGAAAGAGAGATGATGAACCTTCCAAATAATGTTTTCTGGTAGTGTTGCTTTGATCTGCCTGTCTTATGAACAAAGCACTTGAAGGAAATAGTGTAAGGGCGGACTCAGAGAGTGTGAAGGAAATGATATTATGTAAAATAAATTTAAAAGGCTTTAACCATCTGTTTCTATAATTCAGCCAACTAATCTACCCTATTGGAGAAGCGTACACTTAATAAGAAACTCGCCTATGTACTCAACTAAGTACTTCAAGTACTCGACCGAAAATGATAAGAAATTCGCAGATCTCAACGATCTTTAGAAATAGAAACGTAGCCTCGAGAAATGAACTTCTGTTATACGATGCATGTCTATTTCTACAGAAACAGGAGAAAAATTGATTGTGTTGCTTTTAAGATTGTAAGATTAGTTTCGTTTTGTCAGACCATCAACATCAAAAGAGCGCAAATCATCTAAAATACATATTGCAAAATGGCCCTGTTTTTGCATGACTCCTAAACATCTTTCTTTCGTGCTCTAGTTCTCACGCATGTTTGGAATATTGTCATAGTCCTGTCGTTGTGTTTACACTTCATAGGTTTCTTAGCATTTCTATGCAATCGTTTACCATCAACACTCCGGTGTAACGTAGACTGACTCTCACAAAATCAAGAACAAGCATGGCCGATAGACCATCAACCTCAACATAGTGTGAATCACCCAGAGCACCTATTTTGGAATTTCTTCGTAACACCGCACCATAATTTCTACTCGTTTTCCCTTAGCACTCTAGGTCAAATCGTTGCGACATTTTCATATTCTAAGCCATGTGTTGAACCTGCATGAAATCACTATTACTAGTTCACTGCTCAAATCTCTAGCTTTAAGCTTTTCCTGTTGGTTTATACATAACAGGTAAAGCACATCGTGTTCCTCCTCTTCCACTTCTGTAGGCGCAATAGTTTTCCACAAGGGGCCTGTGGTCGAAAGCGTACTGTTCTTAATCCCCCCAAACGCTGACTACAGCCGAATAGCTGTTATAATGTACCTACATATTTCACATTCATTCCTCCTGTTTACATTGCTCCATATGCTAGATAGCGTCATTCATTCCTACATTATGACATTCTTTTTCCACGTTATACCGATTATGGCACTTGAAGGTGTGTGGGTTTAGTATCATGTATTCTGGCATTTCTGCGGGCGATCTTCACCTTTGAGCCTTTATTTGGCAGTGCTGGATCTTGCTCCCATATCAAGGCATCGTTTTTTGATAAATTGAAGGGCATGATTTTGAACAATTCTCGCCCCTCCCCCAAAAAAGCAAAGCAACTGAGTGTCCGCCACTGTTCACGTTATGTCTATTACACCCACAGTCATGAGTAACCTGAGTATCCCTATGTAGTCCTTGCTTATTGGTTTTGCTTGATTTGATACACAGGAGGTGCGATTTTGTTAAAGCTTGAGCTTATTGTTTCTTTAAAATCTTGGTGATATTTTGGTAGTGTCGTGAACAGCCTTTGCACTTTCTTGATTAGAACACTGAGAGTGAAGTGCATTACAAGTAAATAGAGTGCAGATATGGTATGGTGGTTGCTATGGATGGAAATAGACTTTGAAACTACAGGGCTACTCTCTTTGCATCATATCTGTCGGAAATTTTGGAACTTTTTGGTCCGCATGCAGCCTGTCTTTCAAAATCGTGGGAATAAACTCGATTTGTTATTATAGAAAACAAAAAAAAGCTATTTTTGAATATTTTGTAGGAGTTCAAAAATGAAGCGGGGAATATCTTGTTTGCCAAAACGTTTTGTATCGACATAGGACCTTTACTTCCCTCCCAAGGGGTTGAAACATTCAGAAGCAGTTATGTCGAGACCTTAATTTTAACTGTATACCGTTGTTCCCAAACCATGGTATTATTGTTCGATTTAATGAGTTGGATTAGTAAAGTACCCTAAAACAACAAATTTGTAATTATGTGTAAATAGCAGATTGTAAGCACAGCGATCACGTTTTCTTGAATAGATTTGTTTCACAGAATAATCTATCTGTGGTACTCTTACAGTTCTCAGTGGTCTTGTCGGTACTTTCTTCCGACTCTGTATCCAAAGCCATACCAGGTGTCGCTGGCAAAGGGACTTCGTACAGAAGCTTAAAGCCTTCCCATCAATGCATGATTGCTGAATCCATCGGCAATACAGCCTTTTGGCATTCGTAAAGCAGGATAGCATAGAAACTAACCTTTCCTCGCACCACAATTTATATACTGCCACGATCGGCTTTGTTTGCCCCTTGAACCTGTTGCTGTTTGCAGTTGTTAAGGACAATGTCTATATTGCTACTTTAAGAGGGAGATTATGAGAGAGTACTGTTAATTACCCTCGTGCTGGCCAAATTTACTCAAACGTCAGCTGATAGCATGTTAGTTCGGGTCGGATTGCTTCTGTGTGAACACCTCTTAGGAAAATAAAGTTTTCTATTTTTTCCCCAAACGCGACACAAGACGTACTGATGATGATGATAATGATGATGATGCAGCTGCATGTGGATTATGCCTCTTCCCCATTGTCTAAACCGAGGAAGGCAGCAGCATCAGCTGCCCTATGCCACAGGTCTAATGTTGACAAGTTTGTCAAATCAGCAGCACAGGCAACAAGTGCTCCGTAGTGTGCACCGCAACGCTACATTTCGGGCAACGGTCAATATCCGATTTACCAACACGTTGCCATGAGTTCAAGATATGGAATAACCTTAGGATAACTGAGCAAGAATAGCAAGAGTTCTTCGAGGAATTCCACTTCGGTCTCAGAGATATGTTGTGGTGGATATCCTCCAAGAATAACATTGGGTTCACAGCCAGCAATATCATCAGCAACCGTTTGCCTATGCAAGGAAGAAATACCAACCTTGTAAGAAGTTACATGAATAGGTACACTAGGAATTAAAGCATCAAATTTGGCATGGTTAAGTGACTGCGTGTTACGACGTATATTCCTGTATGATTCAGGCCTCAGAGATTCACGATGATTGGCATGATCAGACACTGCCAGTAGATATTGTGCACACAGTAGATCGCTGTGAGCTTTGACAGGGATAATGTTTGCCGCTTGATGTAGGGGATCGATCGGTGTCATTCTAACACAGCCTGTGATTGTGCGAAGCGCCACATTTTGAGTGAGCTGAAGCTGATTTAGTCAAGAATCACTAACGACTGGGAACCAAATCAGTGTTGCATGGTTAAGCAAGGAACGACCAATAGCTTTGTATAGTAGCAGTAGTGTTTCTTTCTATTTACCCCATGTCATACCACTAGCAGCTCGAAGAATGTCATTGCATTCATGTAATTTAGTTCGGAAAGCATCTATGTGGGGCCCAAATCTGTACATGGTACCAAATGTGGTACCAAAAAATCTTCATTCGGTTGACAGTCAGAATGTTCATACCATGAATGTTACTAATACCCAAATTAACTCCAAACTCGTTAGATGACATTGTAAACAGAATATTCGAGGATTTGGCAACAGACGATCAGTCGTCTATCAGCGAGCCAATCATGTACACGAGTGAGGTATTGGTTGAACATTATGCCAAGCCTAAGCACAGGACCAGAAGTGGCAATCATATAAATGTTGAAGAGAATTGGTGATAGTACACCACTTCGAGGTACTCCCTGTTTCAAATTGCGAAGCTTAGACTTTTGACCCAGATAGTTGGCATACGATCGTCTACCGTTCAGATATGCTGCAATCCATCGCCATGAAGACCAAATTTGTAGCGACAACTGATATGAACCTACATCTGAATTGCGAGGACTTAGAGCAGGTTGAGAAGTTCACATACCTTGGTTCTGTGTTCACCTGCAGCTCTTCTTGCTCGGAAGAAATTAATGTGCGCATCGCAGAGGCGAACTCCACCTTTGAGCGCCTCTGTCCGAGTATGTACATGCGCAGGGACATTTCCATCACGACCAAAATAGAAGAGTTTTCAACGGTTCGGTTATGGCTGTCCTGCTCTACGCATCTGAATGCTGGACATTCTCAGCAGCCGATTTACGACTGCGTTGTCTTCGTACGATGCTCGGCGTCAGTTTGTTTGATCGCCAGAGAAATGACATTATGCGCGCCAAACGTGTTGCAACCAGCCAACTGTCCAAACAGCTGTTCGCAAGAATCGCCTCTGTTGGTTTGGCCATTGCTGCCGAATGCAGGTGTCTAGACTCCCTAAACTGGTATTCTGGAGTCAGAATCCTCAGGGCTGGACAATGCCGCGATCTGCGCCGTGACTATCGTGGAGGGAACATCTTGTCACTGATATGGAAGTTGCCGGGAAGCTCCATGCAAACAATCAGGATCCAGCGGATGTAGCGAGCCAAATTGCGTCTAACCGAGTGGCGGGCTTTCGTCAAAGACTCGTGTGCTACCAGCGACAAACCGACCGGTTCATCGCGCTAAGTCCAAGTAAGTCCAATCCATCGCGTGATTGGTGGCGGGATACAAGATTCTTACCAGTCTTGCATTGATGTAGCATGATCAACGGCATTGAAGGAACAAGTCAAGTCAAGAGCAACACCAACGGTACGAGAGCATGGTGGACGTTGGTTTAGCCCATCGGTGACAATGGAGTTCAGACCTTAAAGAGCTGTAACAGTAGAATGATGCTTACGGAAGCCATGCTGGTGATCCACAAGCTGAACTGCATGTGATTGCCTTGACCAGTCGGTTTACCTGGTTTCAGAATCGGTATGATGTATGTGATTTTCCAGGATGCTGGTATACGACAGGTACAAAGTGAACAGTTAAGTAGCTCAGTAAGGTAGCGTATAGCAATAGGCCTGATGTGTTTAAGAAGAATCGTATTCAATCCATCGGGTCTGTTGGGTTTAGAGGTTTTCGCTTATTTAATAGCGGTTTGCGTTTGGTCAGGAGTAAATTGGATCTGATTCGGTAAGCTAATTCTATGGATGTTCTGCAGTATTCGTCGCTTTAGTTGATTTGGGGATGGGGGTCTGGTTGTAAACTGTTGATTAAACAAGTCAGCGCAACCTTTAGGACACATAGTGCGTTGATCGCAAAAATACAGTGATTGATTAGTTGAAACCGCAGAATTGTTTGTCAAGCCCTTAACCGTTTTCCAGAGACGTTGTACACTAGTTCGGTGAACAAAGCTTTGGACGTGTGTGCTTTCCATATTTCCGATATGTGTTTGCTAACAAGATGATTAATTTTGGTGGTCAGTTCCTGGATACGTGGTGAAGTCGGATTTGAGTTAGGAAGTATATCCTGCTTGTCTGCCAAACGTGCCGCAGAGGAGGGAAACATAGGTCTTGATGGTCGATATGCGGCAACCAGGTATGTTATGTGCAGCGGGTCTATGTTTCATCTCGGAAAACATCAGTCGGTGTTGGGCATCTTGAAATCAATCCAATTAGCGAGAGGAAAGTTGGTAAAGGTCCGTTTTGGTGATTCAACAGCATGGTCTTCGGCTAACATTTATTCAGTTATCGAAATATGATAAAAACTTAGGGCACTGACGGTTTTCTAGGTTGTAGTAATGGCGAGCGAAGAGGATGCCAACGAGACATCTGACGAACTATATACATCACCGCACTGTCGAGTATGAGCAACACCGTTAACAACGCATAAATCCGAGTTGTCTAATTCATCTGTGAGGAGCCTACTGCGTGCATCGTCGTTTAGAGACGAATGCCATAGAGCATGGTGGGCATTCAGGTCATCTGATGCTGAAATAGATGCTCGATTGATGCGCAGTGGTTAGTAGGACACGAGGTACGAGGAGGTAAATAGAGTTTAACGACTTGAAGATGGCTGTTCCCCAGGACGACTTCAATGGCAAGTTGTTCCAACACACGGTCAGGTTCCGGAATATTTGCCTGGTGGTATTGAACTTCATCAGATACAGTGAATGCAATACCACCGCCCTTACCAACTTCTCTATCGTTTCGGAGAATCAAGTAGCCAGGACAACTTCGGGGTGTTGGTATTAACTATTTCATTTCCTGTATGCCTGCTAAGATGTACTCATCTTGTGTTACTAAGTATGCTAGTCGGGGTAAATATTTGTTTGACTTGTGTGTGTTTTTAAAGTTCTTTTCTCTGAGAAACCTGGTTATCAAAACACTATATCCGTATGCAAGAACGAACCCTTTTGATTACTGAGAAAAATCAAAGATTATGATCTGCTTGAGAACAATTGTGATTGCCATTTGTTCATGGTAGGATGAAATTATATTTAAAACGTGATTCTCAATAGATCATCTCTCTGGGTTGTGCGGTAGTCTTTTGAAATTTCAGTCTTTTATGCCTGAAACAAATTTCGGAAGTGGGGTTGGATTTTTGATGTTCGATTAATGGGTACGTCGATCACTGTCAACAACAGACATACTGGCGATCGAAGGAATTTGGTCATATCACCATCGATGATCCGAAGAATGGTCAGAAGTCAATTGACACTCAAGCTATACTCCTGCATACAGAATTGCACTTCAAACACGTTATAGTCCCAGCCACCGCTAGAAATTAACAAAACTGAATTGTCACTAAACAAGAGTGCTCGTTCTCCACTATCACATCTGCGTTGCTGTCACTGGAAGGTACTTAAAAGGTATTTTGCAAGAATCGATACGAGAATTACGGATGAATGCCTGATTGGAAACATCTATTTAACTGCCTAGTGAAGCCTATCGTACTCACGGAGGAAAGCCTATGGATAGACTTATGGAAGCTGCAGTATATTTCAATCTATCTATAGATGTCTGATTCTGATGGTGCGACTGATGGATAAGCTACAATCATCAACATCAACATCATCATCGCAGGAATTTTGGATTAATAAAGGAGGTTCAGTAACAAGAATGTGTTATTTATTGTCTTCAATATTTCAGTTCACAGCAAATGCGTTCCAAAAGGTGTATATTTTACCATGCATTTCGTGTTTATATGCATGTAATGATTGTCATGACGAGGAATGTGCGCTTTCCTCTTTGCCTCACGCTCCGTTCTGTGTTTGAACCTCGGGTTTGTCTGATCTTTATCACAATGCTCGTTGATTACTAACTACCAACAATCGAAGTCAACGTCATCGTCTTTATTGTGATTTTTGTGGTTTTTGTGTCGGTAGGTATGGAGAAATCAACCAGTTCTGTGGACCCTACCAGTCCCAAGGATACCAAAAAATGTGATAGCGACAGCTTGCCAGGGGATTCACTATCGACTGACTGTACAAATGAAATCGCAGCCAGCAAAGGAAATAAGTCAGTTTCCGAAGAGGAAGCAAGTGATAATCAAACTTGGGTGTTCTCGACTAAGTCGTTGAAAAGACAGGATGTGTTACGTTTTGGCATTGGAAATTCGCCAGTAAACAACCTTCAGCGGTGGATGAATGTTTGCTTTGAGACTCAGTCGCCGGTGGATTTTCCAAAAGAACTGACGCCACCACACACTCCCGTTGAACACAGAAAGCAGCCCCTTCCATCAAATAGTGTAGTCAATGCCTGCACGAAGGAGGTATTAAAAGGTGAGGATGAGCACTTGTGTTCGAATGATTACATTGTTTGCCTCCTGCTTCTTAACAATTAAAACTATCATTTATGTTATGTCAGTTTCCTGGAAACGTTTTAAACGTGTTCAGGGATGTTGGCACGGGAACACAGTAAAAAATTCTAACTTGATCACGTCTTTACTGTTGTTTTGTCCTGCAGACCTGTAAAAGGAAATGGCACTTTGTTGCTTCATATATGAAAGAGCAGTACCATTAACAAATAATCGATGCGCTATTTGTTTACTAGTAAATTAAAAATTTCGATTTGCTCTCTGAAATAGAAGAAATTATAATAATATCTCTTCACATTCAGTGGATAGCATAGGACCAGACGTTTGGGTTTTGATGATCATCGTAGACTTGATGAGGAGTTAATTTGTCAAAAGGTTGGACGCATTTGAATGGTGACTTGAACACGTTGTGTTACACTTGTTGCGTTTTAGTAATGTGAAATATTCTGAATTGGTATTATTTTGGTCAATTAGATCGCAAAGATGATGCTAGTTTTGTGGTTACAAACGAGGTGACAAGCATTAGCAGTGATGGCACAACAGAGACATCCCTCACGCTCTCGTCATTGGCCAGATTGACCGAAACGAGGTTTGTAGTTTAGCTATTTTTGAGTATTTGCAGCACTTTACACAGAATCTTTTTTATTATAATACGATCAGGCAAGTATCTCAGGATTATCTTTCTTTGTTTCCTTTCTTGACTAGGATTGGGTAGTTTTGCTACATGTTTCGTTTAAATAGATTGCCATATACATATACGTTCCTTTCTGACGTTGCATACTCTGAAGAGTGTCAGACGAAAAAAGCTTGTGTTTAGCGCAATATCGCAAATTTTCAAGTGGATTTTCAAGTTTTGTACAACAAAAAGATTATCTCAGGATTGTTGATTGAAAATTCAACTCTTCCTTATAGATATT
>JANTCA010003568.1:0-10696 GCA_024741275.1 Chironex yamaguchii | reverse complement strand
GTTCCATTTAGACATTTTCTCACTAATAAAATAGCATGCTTATCGATTTCGTGTTTTAAGTCGCATGTCTTTGACTTTAATATAGAGGAGGCTCGTGCCTCTATGCATTTCATTTTCTTGAGTTGGGTTTGTGTCAGGTTCAACTGAACGATGCTGTTGTATAGAAGGGCTGGAATGATGGCGCAGGTGTAGACCGCATTTGAGGCCTTGGTGGTCATTAATGACTTCATCCTTCACAAGAGACCAAGTTTTGATGACGCTTTTTTATACTTCTGGTCAAAATTTGCAGCGAGATTTAGTTGTTGATCCAGAATGGTACCAAGATATTTATATGACTGAGTACAATTGATCTTTGTACCACTGCAGAAAAGGTTGAGATCTCTCGATTTTGATTCTTTAGTTGCTATACGTTTTGAAGTTCCAAGCAACATGCACTCTGTCTTACCCTTTTTTAGGTCGATACAAGAAAGGTACGTAGCTATCGAGGCGAGGTCTTTGTTTAGGTTATGTTCTATTTCCTCAGTGGATTTTGATGACAGTTTTATCACTGTGTCATCTGCAAACTGTACAACATTAGTATGATGGAAGCAGTCTTCAAAGCCGTTGAAAAACAGTAAGAACATGATGGGGCCTAATATTGAGCCCTGAGGAACTCCACAAATTATAGAATAAGGGTCTGAAAACTCTTGACCTAGCTTAACAACTTGCTATCTTTGAAAAAGATAGTCTGTAAACCAAGTGAGGGCTAATCCATTGACTCCATATGATTTCATTTTTTCAAGAAGCCTACCATGGTCGAGCGTGTCAAATGCCCTAGATATGTCCAGGTAGACAGCTCTGGAGAGCAGTCCTTCGTCTCCTGATCTTCTGATGGAATCAATGAATAAAGTAGTGGCAAATTCAGTGGAATGCTTACTGCGGTAACCAAATTGCTTGTCAGACAGTAATTTGTTTTCTTCTAAATGATCCATTAACTGATGATGCACCGCTCTTTCTAGAATTTTTGAGATTACAGGTAAGATGGATACTGGCCTGTAGTTGTTGACATCTACAGTAGAACCACTTTTGTGAACTGGTACCACTTGCGCAATTTTCCAATCAGTTGGTACTTGCCCAGTGCTGAGAGATAAGTTGATAATGTATGAGAACGGTTTAGTAATTTCACATGCAACGTCTTTGAGCATTTCTGGTGGGAGATCGTCGTTGCCGGTCGATTTGTTACGTTTCAGTTTCTTTAACTCGCGTTCAGCAAATGCTTTAGGGACATCCCTGAAATGAAAGGTGGTGTTTCTTCTCATATTTATAGACTCAGTTGGTGAGCTGTGAAACCATCTATTGCTTTGCAGTATTCAACTGATTGCAATTTGTCTTGAAATTCTACGATTTAAACAAGAGTGTGAAAATTGCACGTTACTTGTTACATTCGTTAACTCAACTTTGGCTTTCTGTTTGAAATTATATGTTCCATGCTTTGGTATTTGTTTTGAAATGACTTGTGAAACCCATCTATTGCTTTGCAGTATTCAACTGATTGTAATTTGTCTTGAAATTCTACAATTTAAACAAGAGTATGAAAATTGCATGTTACTTGTTACGTTCGTTAACTCAACTTTGGCTTTCTGTTTGAAATTATATGTTCCATGTTTTGGTATTTGTTTTGAAATGACTTGTGAAACCATCTATTGCTTTGCAGCATTCAACTGATTGTAATTTGTCTTGAAATTCTACAATTTAAACAAGAGTACGAAAATTGTATGTCACTGGTTACATTGGTTAACTCAGCTTTGGCTTTCTGTTTGAAATTATCTGTTCCACTTAAAATGAATTGCAGACATTGTAAAGGAGAAAAATATTCCAATAAGGGGAAACTCAGTGAGATACAAAGAAGTGTCTGAAGCCCAAATTAAATTATATGAAGAAGTGAACCACGGCCACTGATAATTTGTTAACACAAATCTTTTTAGCGTAACTGATTTATAAGGAACTAGTAAATACTACGATAACCAAAATCTAACAAACTCTCGTACTAGGCTTAAGAAAAGTTACAAAAGTTTGAAATTTCAACTTCTATAAAGAGTCTATTGAGTTAATTCATGTATGGCATACCGTTTGTGAATGCCAAGATTGACAAAGAGCCGACACACTTACTGATATTGATGGAGTAGATATAATTTTAACTAACTTCTTTATGAACAGTTACTTTTCATAAGGATAGCTAAATCTTGTTAATTTTTGTCTGCAATAGGTTGTAACTGTTGACTTCAAACCATCTGGGTTTTTCGTGTCAATATGCATTCATTTCGTTGAAAAAACCGCTAAACTTCACAACAATAAGGCCATTTTAAACCATGAAAATGAAAACAAGAAATATTAGCAGCAAAACACTGGAGTTTTTATGCCAAATTGACTAACATTTAGTACTAAGTACTTAGCCAAGTTTCTTCCGAAATTTTTTACCGCATTTCTATCTTATTTATGTGATCATGTTTTGATTAATGAAAATCCAAGATTTCCTAAAAGTCTGACGATATTATACAAAGGTATGAGACAAGCAGCAATTTTCTTCCTCGCTTAAAGAGGCTGCAAGGTGTGTACAATGTAAATCTCCGTAGCTTAAGGAGGTGCACAAAGAAAGAAAATATGTTTAGTTAAAAGCTTACAATTCAGCTATATAATTTCTGTTATAAAACCTTTTTGTCGTAAAGGCTTAAGGAAACCAATATTTTAAAATTTGAATGTCCTCCTACTACTTCCATAATCCATCTCGTTTATCCTTGACTTCGGAGTAGCTTGGGAGAGCGCAGAGGCAAATGTTTTGGTTAGACAGCTACTCTTATGTCACCCGCTACTGTCAGGCGCGCATATTTTACGCAGAGCAAATATGACGTTAAAGGTGCGCGAAATTTAATTAAACCAATGTAAAGCTAAGCGAAAATAAGTACAACACCAATTCCTCAATGTAGTATTGGTGCTCAAAACAGTCTTGTTTTCTGTGCACTGATATCAAACTCAGTGGCCCAATGCAGAAGCACAAATTTACCTCACTTCATACGAGCTGTCAACGAGGCAAAATCATAAGGGCGGCTTCAACATGTGCGACGGGAACCAAACATTCACACTCGCGAGTTCTTGTCATATGTGGTAAGTACTATTATAACATTTTTATCAAACAAAATATGCAAATCAGGTGAGGCGGATGTTAGAAGTTACAACTAGTAACCTGGTTAACAACTACTTATCAGATTTTATTCGGTCGTAAACCAAACCCTTCTGCCTGTATGCTGGCATCACAATGAAGTATGGTCGGTGTACGAGGGTCAGGATCATAGTATGATATAATGTTGCAGTTTATAAGTTAATGTGTTTTCTTGTCCAGTGCCTCCTGGTTATGTGGTTGCCAGGTAAACGTGGCATTCGTCTTCAGGAGTGGCCTCAGTGGAGATGTAAGCTGGTCTAGGCGGCAAGAATAGCGACTGAGGTAGGTGACCATTCCCAGTATGGTCTGTAATCCCTGCACATTAGCTGTTGGTTTGATGTTCCTGCGTGCTGCTAGCTTGTCGTCCTTTGGCCAGATACCTTCTCTTGTCAAGGTATACCCGACGAAATCAACTTGAATTGTAGTTTGCTGGAGTTCAAACTTACATTGTTCTTGCGGGTTGCTTCTAGCATGCAGCAGAATGCTGTGTCATGTTCCTGTTCTGTAGATCCACATATTATAATGTCATCCGCGATTCCTGTCACATTTGGAATGTTTCTGTACACATTATCCAATCTTCGTTGGAACACATCCTGAGAAAGTACGACTCCAAAAGGCAGCCGCTTGAAGCGGAATCTCCCGAAGGGAGTGTTGAATGTGCAGAGCATGCTTGATTCATGGTCAAGCGCTACATGCCAATCCCTGCTTGGTGTCGATGACAGAGGAAAACTGCTTCCCCTAGAGCTGAGGCAGTATCTCTTCTATGGTCTTGGTGTAATCATGTTCTCGCTTGATGTTTTTGTTCAGATCTTTGGGGTCAAGGCACAATCTGACTTTTTGGGTTCCATCATCATTGGACATGATGTTGCAGACAATAGAATTGACCCAATCTGTTGGTTCAGTAACTTCTGCGATAACATCCTCTTGGAGCATTCTCTGGATCTCAGTCTTGTACAATGGCAGGATGTGGACAGGGACAGACCTGACATTGTGTAACATTGGAGATGCATTGTCAATCAGCTGAATGTGGTATTCCTCACTAGGGAACCTTCCCAATTTGTCAAAACAGTTCTTATACTGTGAGAGAACTTCTGTCTTTGTCAGCATATCCTGGGTGGCACTGCTGTTGTCATCACGGTCAACCGTATGTATGTCTCTGTGGACTTGGATTCTACCAAGTTCCTGTGACTGCTTACATCCTCGTAGAGACGGGCTGCCTGGTGCATCCACTATCTTGAAGGAAGCCTTGGTGGAGTTTCCTCTAAAAGTGAGCTGAAGGGTAACTGTTCCAGAACACTTGATGTTGCCCCCCCTCCATATCCAATGAGTTTGCCAAGGTAGGGTTCTATGTGGAGGGAGGAGGGGAGCCTTTGTAGGTCTGCAGTAGTAATGGTACGTGTGTCTGCACCAGTATCAACCTTCATCTTCAGCTTATGCGTTCCATTAATCTTGATGCCTGCATAGATACTCTGAGCATCTGTATTCTGTTTGCTGCCCATGGTGTTGTGTAGAGAAGTGAGGGAATCAAGCACAATGGTTATGGGAGCGCTGTCACTGCTGTGGCTTGGAGTAGCTTCAGTGTGGTAGAGTTCTTCATCTGAGTCCTCCATGCTCAGATGGATGTCCTGACCATCATATCCGGGAGTCTCTATGATTTCATGAGCTGTGTTGGTGTGTTTCTTTAGGCAGACTTGATCATAATGTGCAGCCTTCTTGCAATAGCCACACCGGTGAACTTGGCAAGACATCCTGCTGGTTGATCATGTGAGTTTCCACATCTATAACATCCTTTTATTTTGAACTTAAAATTTGCTGACCTTGGTGGTCGTCTTTTGTTGTATTCTGTAGGGCTATGTGCAGGGTTCTTGGGGCTAATCTTCACTGAGGACTTGACTGCCATCAGTTCTGTTTTCTATGTGATAGTCTGCATCTGCTCATCAAAAGGCAGTTCATTGCCAACTCTGATGGTGTCTTGTCTGGCCTTGTCAGACTTTACCAAACACCAGGGTATCTCTCAGCACACTATCACGCTCAGTCTCGGTGTAGCCTCCATCATCGACAAGTAGTCTAGCCTTCTGCACAAACTCTTCAAGTTTTGAGTCTCCTTGGGTCAGACATGAGTTGAAAACATGCGAGTATTTGGTTACTCTGGGACTTTGCATATGCTTCAAGGGCCTCAAATACAGGTTTTAGCTTCATGTCATCACCTGCTCTAGTCCATGTATGGGTGTTGAAGATCTCGAGGCCCGTATTTCCAGCCCAGAGCAGTAGGCAGGGTACCTTTGTTTCTTCATCATCAGCCTTCCTTGGGCCATCAATTATCAGTTCACATTTCTGCTTGAATAACTTGAAACATCTGTGGATGTCACCTGGAACTTCTCAGTCATCATCTTGCTGGTTCAGTATCCCACTTCTGACACCATGACAAAGTACTAGCCTTAATTTTTAAAGTGCTTCTCGCTAGTTGTAATCCACACTTGATACACGTGCATTCTGCAATGAAAGTCAGGCTTTCTGAATGTATAAAAGGCGGAGTCACTTACTAACAGCCAAGAAAAAAATGTGGGATTACTAATGGGACTATGACAGGATGAGACCCAGTTACATTCATTTTTTGTCTGTTATTTTTGTAGAATTAATTTCAAAATACAGGTTTTTCAAAAACCATGGCTGAACATGTTTTCAAGAAGTTGGAGGATATGCTCCCAGAGCTGGAGTACTTGGAGAAAAGACAAGTGTTCTCTAGGGATGAATTAAGGTACCTGTATATATTGATAATTTTGTTGATTTGTTAGAAGTGGATTTGGGTCTTGTAAGAACTCTTAAAGAGGAGTAAGCCTTGTTGACAATTGTGTATGCATAATGATATATGTATGAATATGCATATTATTTCTCCTATATTTAATGGAGAAATATTTAAATTATAATGAACATTGTTGTTTGAGCTCATGAAGAATTATATATACACACATGTATACATATATATATGTATGTAAATGTATATACATATATTTATAATATATATTTATCAAGAGTCAAGCATTACCACAATAGCTGCACTAAGCGGAAGCCAACCAAGCTTGAACTTGCAGCTGTCAGACTTGAAAGCCAACATTCAAACCTCTGTGGCATCACAGCACAAAAATTTGGTGAAGGACATTCATAGTCCTTGGTATTGTGTGTCAAATCTCAGCACTGGTTAAGGGGAAATTCATTAGTTCTTTTTCTGTGTTTCAGCATATGCCTTTATTAGTGTCAGATATATGTAGTATCTCAACAGACACACTTGCTTTAATATATTTGTGAAGATTGGTACATTACCACAAAAGCTGCACTAGGTGGGAGCTGATCAGGCTTGAGCTTGCAATCCTTGATTCACCAAGTGGGCGACTCATGATACTCACGATACTGAGTCTGTGTGTCTTGATGACAAATTGGTTTGAGTGTTGGCCTTTGAGTCTGAGGGCTATAAGTGTGTGCCTGGTCATCTATCTCTTGGTGCAAAAGAGAGTTTTTTATATACGATACTTCTAAAAATGAGAATTAAGACCAGTTTCTGTTTGTCTCAATAATAGAGCAGTTACAAGGAACACTGCTAAAGTAGATACAATTTTTGAATTGGGCAAAATCTATAAATTTTTCAGCATGTTCAGATGTTTCACAGATTGTATTTTTATTTCATTTGTGTCATTAATATTTCAGTCTGAAATCTTGGACATGATAATTTTTTAATTGTTCATATCATGCTGGGATTTCTTTGATACTTTAGAACAATTATAAAAAAGAGAACTGAATTTGAATACAAGTTACAAAGGAAGCCCTGTGAAAAAGAGGACTTCCTTCGTTATCTTCAGGTGAGATATTGTTGATAGAGTTACTGTTATATTCCGTATTAGGTCTGGTGGTGCTATTTAGGTCTATTATGAACTACCCTTATTGCTAGTGTTCAAAATCATGAAGTTTACAGTCTTTTTAAGGTTATGCAAAGACAAAGTTTTCACGTCCAAAATAATATGTTAGGAGAATTTGTTAAATTTGTTATGTGTATCATGACACATGTTTGTATTCATTGGATCTGGTTCTAAGAGATGTAACTTGTAGACAGTGAAAGAATGATGCTCTGTTGTCTGCTAAAAGGTTAATGTTCAGAGTATATTTATTGATAAGACAGCCTTTTGAGTGGTCATAGGGCAAACTGTATCAACGTATAAATTTGAAAGTACCCAGCGTAGCAAAGTCGGGGATTTATTTTAGTAAGCATTCCAAAGCTAAATAAGTTAAAGTGATCTGGTCAACAAGTAAAGGTTTTGTTCACAAAACTTGATCAATCTGCTCAAATTTTGTTTGTTCTTACTGCGGTGTGCGAAACTCCTGCTAGTGTCCTCATAGAGGATATTTGCTTTTAAAGTTATTTATGTCAGAAGCAGCATAACAAGTGGAAGTCAATTATGGGGGTTTTTGGTAGGCCTTGTAGATTTTTCTTGTTATCTGGAAACTAAGAGGAACTGTCAAACAACAGTGACTCCTGTGGTCATGTTCAGGCTCAGAGAGTTGTCAATTCTCTGCATTCATTTATGGGGTTGGTGTTTTGACGAAGGTCAGGAACTACTGTTCTTTCTTGTTATTGTGGAAATAATTGTGATATCTTTTGAATTTTAGTATGAACTCAGTGTTGACATGCTTAGGAAAAGAAGAATGCAGGTAGTTACATTTTCTAACCTAAATCATTGGTAGTTTGAAATTTGGTTTTAATTCCTACTTTACGCATGTCATTGTATGTTACAGAGGATTAATGTGTGGGTCAAAATTTATCTGATTTATCTGATTTGACCAAGAAAATAGGAGCATAATTGTGATCTGTGGTTTTTGGATGCTTGCCTTTTTCTCTCTATACTTTATTCCAATTATTTAAAGCCCTAGTTATCATTGGCTTGTTTCAATTATGTATCATGGTTATGCATTGTAAATGCATTTTAAGTGAAATTTCAAAGTAGAATCACATTGGGGCTTATCATTTGAAACAGGAAATTTAGTAATGATAATGCATTGCTTCATTGCTCTAAAGTTTACTCAAAGCTAAACAATAGTACATATTGTTAGAGTTAAAGCTTAAATTGCATGTACCTGCAAATGGTGTGTTCATTGAAAATCGAAACTTGGCCATGGTGGATCAAGTGATGCTATTATTCTTGTCAATTGTAAATTGCACAGAAAATGCTGCAAGCGTTCCATTTGTCGTTAAATAACTTTCAGGACAATTGTATATCCTTTAATTACATTTATTACTTTTCTGTGACTTATGCAAACATTTTTCTTAGTCTTGAATGCACAAAATTGTAGTGCCGTGGGGCTACTATATAATTATAACGTAAACTGAATTTGTAACTTGCCTCCCTTTTAAAGAAGATAATGATCCATGAATTTTCAACCTACAAGGCCTTAGTCATGTGACAGAATTGTCTTAAGTACACAACTACATGTAACCATGACAACCAAAAGAGGGTGAAGTGTTATACTACATTAAATACAGGTCCATAGAATATTGGCTTTGCTCATTTTTATATATTATAGAGACTTGGACTCAACTTGAAGTACTCACCTGCTGAAATCACTTTTAAAAAGAGAGCACATCAGACATTCCAGGTACCATGTCAGATTTTGGTGATTGTAGTAGCAGTAAAGTTAATTGCTAATTAATTAATTCACTTCATTGAAATTGATAGGGTAGAAAATTAAAGAGTGCATGATTATGTTTGCTTTGATGTTATTGTTTCTTGGTCATATTGCTATGGATACATATGAATTTTACAAAAACCAGTCCTAATTACCATTGCCTGATTTCAAAATTGTGTTAAATATATGCTGATTTTTAAACAAATATTTTAAGTCAAAGAGTGATGTCACATACTTAAGATAAACACTTTTATAGTATTATTTGGTCAAATTTATAACTTTTAATCTATGCTGTTATTTTTTTGACAGTTTTTGACTATTTTCCCTAAGAATTTGTGGCATTGGATTTTATGGTTGTGAAACTTGAGTTTATAACTTCTAATCATATTTTGCAGCTGGAAATTTTTTTTAAATGTTTGGTTTATATGTTATTGATATGTAAGGTAGATTTTTGTATGCTAGGGCTTTAGTCAGCGCTTTGGAGCTCCTTATTCCAATGCCATGGGCTTACATATGGTCCATTACATTATTTGCATAGTGTATTTTAATTCTGTTATGTTATTTCTGACTTACTTAACTATTTTTCTTATTATTTGCTAATTTATTTACAACTGCAAATGACTATTAGCTTGATTCTAATGTTTCTTTAATTTTGGGTTTGTTTGAATAGTTTTTTAAACAAAAACATGATTCTGTCAGTTACTATTATTTAGAGTCAGGGATCATCTGCAGAGTTTCCCACACTGACTTTACACCCAGCTTCTGTTTAGTTTGTACTTCAACTCCAACTCTGACTCCTACTTCTCCCACAATCCTCCAACTCCTGGTTTTAGCCAATGCATTTCTAAGTTGTATGTCTTATCAATTTTGTCATGTTATTATGATTCCATGTGGAATAGAAAATCCACAAAATACAAATAAGACTTCTTAATATGCAATAAAATTCTTTTATCTTATTTGCAGAAAGCTTTGCGAAAGTTCTGTGTAAGTATATTTATTTTTTACCATCTGACCTGATTTTTTTAAAAACATTTGTTGTCTAAATCTTTTGTGTAAGATATCTAAGAATAATTTAAAGTAAACCTTAACATGTACCATGTCTTGAGGTTAGTTTGAACCACAATCCTGCAATCCCATGCCATTGGATGTAAGCCATTGCAAGGTAGACAATTTGAGAGTTGAGGCCAGTATTAGCCAGTGACGAAAATAGACATTTTTCCAATTGCTCGTGTCAGGGCACTAAAATGTATACAAATCTTTTGAAATTGACTTACATTTGCCTGCATTACATATTTTGGATTGTGCTATGGGTGCTTCATGCAGCCTACTGCTATATAGTTAATTAACATAACTTTTCCTGCAGACAAGATATGCAAGGAAAACATCTCTTGTCTTTAAGAAGCAGCTAAAGCCCAACACAACAAAGTGAAACTTAAATTCTTGTACTGTGCTAACATAGTTGTGAATTATATATAAACAATTACGAGCACTGACCTGTTGTCAGGTAGTTTAAAGCGGATGAAATGTAAATTTTGTCTCCCTTTTAAAGAGAAAATCCGTTCTTGAATTTTCTGTTTAACCATTTTTGTCATGCAACAAGATAACATTGTTTCTGTTACAGGCTTTCGTGGGACGATTATGATAGGAGTGGTGACTAATGCACACCTGAAGCCAACTGGCATGTGGTGGCCTATGGTGGCACATAGCAGCAACCTCCATTTTAAATTAATCTGGCTATGCAATGCTCCCCACTGTAGTGTATTTCACCATTACTAGTAAATTAGTGATGTGTAACCTACTGGATTTACTTCCATTACTGGGGAACAT
>JANTCA010003567.1:45182-55366 GCA_024741275.1 Chironex yamaguchii | reverse complement strand
GGTCGGCTCCCACTTTGTGCAGCTATTGTGGTAATGCCCACTCTTGACAAATATATATATATATATATATATATATTTGTATATATATATATATATACTAAATCCTAAAAGAACCAGCCAGGTTTTTTCTGTTTTCGCGAAGAACATAGCACTGTCCTGTTTGCCCGCTAATATTTTTTGTGAGAACTAAACGAGGCGGAAGTAGTATAAGCGAGTGAGTTTCATGTGGTTTAAGTTGTAACCAAGAACAGGTCTCCATCCTTGAATCAGTCGATTGACGGTTAGGTGTCATTCTTTAAAACGGTGTCAGAATTAGTCCGTTGTTTGCTATTGGTACTATTATTTTGGAAATATTAGACGAAGTCAGTTTTACCTTTAACTTACCAGTTTCTGTTGTCGTGAAAATACTCATGACTCACAAAATTGTGGTACCGTGGGGCTAGTGTGTAATTATAAAAATGAATAAATTGGTAACTTAACCGCAATTTCGAAGAAGATAACGATCCATGCGCGAATTTTCGACCCATAAGGCCTTAGTCACGCGACAGAATGCTCATGATATCTGGTACCTTGGTAATGCGAGTGTGTTTTCTACTTTTTAGGGATTTGAAATGCACTGGATTGCATACAATTCGTTGCCTTGCAGCACATCACCCAGAAACTTTGTTGGAACAGCTACATATTGTAGCAATTGCTGTTGCAACAGAGGTATTTTTGTGGTTTTTTGCTATAGAACTATTATTACAAAAGATAACTACGTGATGATTTGACGCTGAAAACGAAAAATAACCGTGTGTGAATAGACTGGAGGTTGCTCTCCGTATTTTGGACGCACGAATTAATTCTGGATTCTATAAACGATTGGCCCTAGTTTCCCTCTTCATGCCTTAAGCTGTCACATGGCCCAATACATTAGATTATTTTGCTTAATGCTTTAAATGCCATTTGATCCTTGCATAACATTCAGATAATGATTGCCAGGGCATACATTTGTGTGTTCGATTGATAGATTTAAAAAGGGTAATTTACTTTTCAGTAATGAATTTGACATATCGGCTGGCCTGTCTGATTCCTTTGTCCATCCTTACTGCTTCTTATAACTTGTCTTTTGCTTCGTTTTGTCATTTCAGGTAAAAAATCTTCGTTCCCAAGTCACGAGAACAAGTTTAGTCTGTCTAACAGACATGTTTGTTGGTCTTGGACGAACAATGGAGCCCGTAAGTCGCACTTTTGAACAATATTTATTTTCCCTGTACATCCTGGCAGTACTAGATCCATCCAAGACCTAATATTTAAGATTCATTTCTTAAAATGTTTGCCATTTCTAAGAAGTGTGCTAAGAGCTTGATGGTAACGGAGATTGAAAATCACCAATTTAATGCTGCAGGTGATTTCATAACAGGGTTCCTTAGGTCAAGGAGGCCACATTGGCACTTATAAATCACGTGTAGCGTATCCTATGATTTTAGAAACTTTTTTATCAAATTGAGTTTAGTATTGCTATAGGCAAGTAGTTGACAGTGGTTGCGGTTTATTTTGTTGTTATCTGTCCAGCTTGCTTGTTGTATGATGTTGACTGTGGAACAATCTCTAATCCGGTCAACATGGTTACGTGAAATACTGGCGCACCAGTTACATTTTGTACGGCAAGGATAAGGTCTTAGGTGGTTGCGTTACTTAGGACTACAATTTTACGCGTGTTCGTGATCAGAGACAGACGTGTCTTCGGTATAATTGGGCGTGATGACACTTGGTTCGTTGTGAGAAAATTTTAATATGCACGTTGTTCAGTAAGTGCCCTTGAGTATTAAAGAGTGAAAGATAATCTAATATTTTGCAAAAAACGACCAATAAATCAAACTTCGTACCTAAACAGTGAAATTTGAATATGTCCGTATATCTAGAATTATAACACTTGGTAGTTGCGTAAACAAGTTACACTTTTTGAAAACTTTCGTCTGTGTGAAATTTCTTGTTGTATGTTTTGATAACAAAACTTGAAGAAAGGATATTTGTGTGGCAAAATCGATTATATTTGGCCCTTGTTTTGGGCAGATATTGTGGTAGTCCCCACTCTTGACAAACAAATGCACATGTGACTGCTATTGTATATGTGTAACCGACATCTTCAACTGCTGATTGTATCTCGACCCTTTTAGGAAACGGAAGAGCTCACTAGGATATTGTTGTCCAAGACTGCAGATACAAATGTTTTCATTCGTCAGGACGCCGAGAAAGCGTTAAACGCCATGATTCAAAGTGTTAGTCCAAAACATGCTATGATGGCTTTGATCAGTGGTGGTGCCTCGTAAGTTTTGCTAAATATTGTAATTTTTTATTTACACTTTTTCCGTTGTTTCTGTTTGTTTGTCGGTTGTATATGGTTTTGACGTAGGGACGCCGTAAATGATCTCGCAAACGAAATTCTCCACACCGCTTACTTCTCTGATTTCCTCAACGTAGCTTTTTGTTTCAGACCCGTCGTCTACAGGATGTTGATTTCCCATCTCCTCTTTGTATGCCTTCCCTTCTTTGTCTGCCTCTCCTTCTTTGTCTGCCTCTCCTTCTTTGTCTGCCTCTCCTTCTTTGTCTGCCTCTCCTTCTTTGTCTACCTCGCCTTCTTTGTCTGCCTCTCCTTCTTTGTCTGCCTCTCCTTCTTTGTCTGCCTCTTCTTGTTTGTCCGCCTCTCCCGCTTTATCTGCCTCTCCTTCGTCGGCCTCTCTCTTACGGGATTGACGATGCAAGCCTTGAAAATACCACAAACGATACTGTTGCGTTTGCCTCATGCTTGGATATGCCCATGTGACATAATAATGTTTCTCTTAAGTTTCTTTGAATAGGGCCATAGAAAGAGCAACTATGCTTTTTAGCGAGGAACTACCCAGTCGAGGAGAAATATTAGAGCCGTATTAGGAAGAGTTTTGACGAGTTATTTATTGTATGCATGGACTTCGCTGCTGATTTTCCAAAGATACATTAGAATTTTATAGATTCGTATTGGAAGGAGGCAGGCGTCAATCTCTTATTCGTGTATAAACACTAGAAAAGTTATGGCAAACAACCTTTAACCGTTTGAGATTTTTTTGAGCGTTATTTCGTATTATTATAATAAAGTACAATTAGCAGTCTAGGCTATTGCACATTTTTCTCGTTTTGATTTATGTCATTACTATCAAGGCCTAATTCTAGGTGAAAAGTTTTTAGCATAGATATACTAGATGACGAACATGGTTTAGAGAAGGTGGAAGGAGAAGTTGGTACCATTCTTATCCCTTGTTGAATTATCTGACCTAGTCACCTAGTAGAGCAGGTATTCTTTTTACTGGTCTTGGTAACATGGTAGGCTGACTGAACCACAACATATACTAAATTGCAGTTAATTTCTAAATTACCAAGTTGTCGTAAGGTTTATAATAATAGATTATGGTCGTTAATTTTTTTGGTGAATTGGACCAGGTTCATGCATAGTTTGTTGTAACGTTGTTCAATCGGAAATCTTCAATCTGTTCATGTTGTCAAGCATCCCTACTAACATATGTTTCCATTCTATTTTTACTGCTTATAGGCATAAGAGTAAAGAGGTTAGAAAAGTCTGTGCTAGACTTTTATCACAAGTGGCAGAGAAAATTGGTTCCGCCCGATTACTTAATGGTACAAAGGATATAACCGATCGCATTGTTCCGACAGCATCGCAGTTGGCCCTCGATGGGCAGCCCGAAACTAGGTACGGTATGAGCTAATTTTGTGAAATAACATACTCTGTACAAAAATTCAATTTTCGGACCGTCTTAAAACCAATCATTTGACGCTTTTATAGTAAATTGGTAGGTCGTGAGCATATGAAAGGCGTCAGATTTGCAGTCGCGGGTCTACGGTTCGAATTTTTGGTGGTCGTAGTCAAAGTCATTTTCTTTACCCAAAACCACCCTGTCGTATTTGTATCAAATTGGTTCTTGAGAACGCATACACTAGCTACTTATTGTATACCGTATTCCCGTCTTGCAATGTCTTTCGTAGTGTTTATTGTTGTGATTTTTTGTTTACATTTTAACCTGCCATATATTTTTTTAAGTTCCAGTGTGTACGCATCTTTCACGAATTGCTCCTTATCGGCAGTCTGTATCTTATCCAGAAGTTATGAACTTTTCAGTTAAATAGGCCTGTAAACATATGCCAGGAGAATCTAATTAGGATTCGATTCTTTCCCTTAATTAAAGGTTCCGCCTCATATCTTGTCCAAGCTTGACATTAATCGTGCCTGTTGTCGACATTAAAAATTTCTCTTGCTGTTATTAGACTTGTGTTAAGAGAATCATTTTCATCTTTTCATGGTTTCAGATATTACGGGCGAAAACTGCTCTATATTATGATGGAACATCAAGAATTCGAAAAGCTTTTAGACAAGCACGTAATAGCGAAAAATCTCAGGCCCGTAAAAGATTTAGTACAGACTTTAAGGAATAAAGTGAGTAAATTAGTGTACTTACCATTGGTAGGATTAACTTACATCATTTTGCTTAATGTTATCAATTTTATTTGTTTTATATTAAACTGAATCTGTGGCAGTAGCATCTTTTATCTCTTCAGTGACGTGGTTTATGTGTGCAATGGCACCTTCGATCCAGTTGCAGTTTTGACTGTTATGCCATTGAATCTTCGATCTGTGTGCAGGTTAAGTCTCGCGATTATGTAACTATGAGGCGCCGATGTAGACAGTATTCGGTTTGAAAATTGATGTTCTATTTTCCATTGATATGGCCTGTTTTTCGAAAATATATGCCATTTTCCATAAATATATACGGCCTGTTTTTCAAAAATATATACCATTTTACGAACATGTATGCTGTCGATAAAATATGTGTCGAGCATTTCGTGATAATCACTTCGTCTCTGAGCACATTTCACATTGATAATCAAGGTCTTTTGAAAATTAAAATTTCCGAGGAACCTTTGTTCGTTGAGGAGTTCTTCTATACAGCATGTCGTATTGGGTTTTTTTTTCAAGGGACTTGGTGATCCGCCAAATGCTGTCGGTTCCGCTGGTGTACGCAAGTCGTTTAGAGTGTCGGAGAATTCAGCTTCGGCAGGCAGGCGGGAGGCTGCCGTATTAGAAAGAAACAGTGAAATTTCACAAGGCGATAGCCTACGTCGCGGTAGCGGAAATGCACAAGCTGTCCGGTAATTATTTTTTGCCATTACTAGCATTTTTAATATCACATCTTGGTTATTGCCGTTAATGCTGACCATTGAGAAATCATTTTAGTAAATACCTATTCCTCCTAAGCGTGTTGCCCATTAGTACCAAATATCACCAATTCGTCACCATTGTTACTCCCCTAGATCCTCACTGTGTTCGCTCGTTATCGGTTGTAGTGAACAATTGGATTTGCAAACGTGTTGTCGTGTCTTAAATTGACCGCCAATCCCATTTAGTTTGGGTAGTTGGGTTTTTTTCAGGAGTTTGCCCTTAGCTTTTCAGCTTTCGCCACTGTTAATCGCTGACTTGGAAACCTTTTCGTAGGAACTCAAGTCACAAGGGAGTGCGCAGAAGATCAAGAGATGACTCGATCCAAATCAATTCTCAGGTACTTTTATATTATAGTTATTCGACATCTTTATGTAGATTACCAACGCTCCTTTACTGACGAAAGTGATAAAAGCTGCTCGACTTCGTTTTATGCAAGGGATCGTACTGCCCGTCCGACTCTTAATTTGTTATTCATCGATTATATCGTAACATTTTCCCTCAGGGTATTATTAGCATTTCAAGCCTCGTTAATGCGTGTATCGATGTTTAAGCTGGAGTAAATATATTGTGATACTCCGTTTAATTCAGATATTTTTTATAGTGCCGACATGTTCGTTATTTCCTGTACAACAGGTGCGTCCCATCGATATGGATGCTTTGGAAAAATTAACTTCCAGTGTTTGGAAGGAAAGAATGGAAGGCATCGATTCGTTTTGTGAAGTTACAACCACGAATCCTGAGGGAGTAGCAAATTCAATTGTCAAGGTATAATCCTACCATGAGCTTTTTTGTTGACGTTACCTTTAGTTTGGTTTACAAGGTTTCTCCGTACGTCGTACGTTTTCAATATATTTTCTTCTGTTTCTGATAAGGAGGAGATAAGATGCCATTACTAGTGACCTAAATCCCGCAAAAGTCTGGCTAGCGTACATTAATGTATCGATATACCTTGGTTCATCAGCTAAGCACGACCAACTAACGGTAAAAAGTTTGTTAACAGTTCTAGTAATTGATTGGATTTGACGATCCCATCGACCACTGCGAGAAGAATAAGATTAACTCTTGTCAACTTGTTGAACAAATACCTGATGATTTAGTTGATTTAGAAAATATTTTGATCTGCCAAATTGTCTGTGCGTATTTCACTTTTTGCGGGCGTCTGGAAAAGTGGTCTTAATGACATGCTACCCACTCATATTATACACTATTCTTGACGATAAAGTCTCAACCGTGTTATGCTTGTTTAATTGTAGATTTTTGATCGCTTTGCGCCACGATTGACCGACTCTAATAACAAAGTAAGTATATCGTTTCTCTACCTCCCTGCTGTTGGCATTTATGTAATTCCTGTAAATTTTGGTAATTGTTCCTCTGTACACTTGATGTTTGGAGACTAAGAGTACAGTTTTAATGAAAGGTGTTTTAGAACTAATTGGTAGATTAGATGCTGGCTTTGCATCTAGAACTGAGAAAAGGGCTAGCATGCATGTTGTCATGAACAGATATCCTTAGACAATGGAATAGTGCAGGAGCTAAAATCCCTAGAGTAAGGACTGTTCTTGTGGATCGGAGAAGCATTTGTTAACATGATGATTATAGAATGGGATCAGTAGTCTTTCTATCACTGTATTTTATTTATAAGTATTTGAAATTAATGAGCAAGAATAGAAAGTGACATTTACGCTATCTAGTGACGTAAACAACCGTGTATAAATAGCTCTAGACTATCAGACATGACAGGTGCTTTTTGATAGTAATCATAGTGTGACGTAGATTATTGGGTACTTAACTTACGGCTAATAGCTCACTTACATGGGAAATGCAGCTGCCTACTCTATCACTAATTAAAGAACCTTGATACTGGCAATTGCTGTTTTGATAACTAAGCCTATTCCCAATACAAGCTCACCTCCTCGGCCATTCCCAGACCCTGTCATGGGCATCGCCTACGCTCGCAGATGAATTAACTGGTAAGGAGGATTTCGTAAGGTTGAGCCAGTGGGTCATTTAATAGCCTCTGACTAAATTGTAAATTTGCAGCCCAGATGCCTCTACTCGGCATGGCTTGTTAGGGTTGATAGCATGTCACTAATTTATAGATTTTCAATCCTGATCTCTCAACTTGGCATGGTTTGTTTGTGTTGGAGTGCTTATTACTCGTGATGCTTCTTACATTTTGTGTGGCATGCCTGAAAATAGCTTCAGACCTATGATTGCTAGACACAATTTTGACCGCTTGACCTTCCATGTTACCGAGTGACACAAACTTGATTTTCTCACGGCGTAACTGAACTGTGTTGAGCTGTGCTTGGAAGTGGACTGTGACTGACCGTATTCTGTTATAACGGCTCCGTCAAGTTTTTTTGTTTTGCAGAACTTTTCTCCTTCGATTCTTCATAAATTTTTCGTAGGTTCTGCTTTACGCAGTGCAGATCCTCGGTCATGTTATCCCAGTGTTGAGGGATGGACTTATACCAGTCATCAACTTAACTGTGCAAAACTTGCAAAGCTCGATAGCATCTAAAAACGAACAGATCTACATCAGTGCGGCAAATGCTTTGGACGCTCTAGTAAAATATGTCGGTAAGTCATCTCCTAAAAATGTTAAAGTTAGTATTTCTCAATGTTTAGATCGCCACTGTATCGTTTATTTATTCTTGTTTGTTTTCAGGGTAGCGCGTAACTTATCTGTTTTGCGCGCATTTTAATGAAAACATTTAATGACTTGATGAGTTTTGTACCGGCTGCCTCGTCTCTTTTCTTGACGCTGTAACCCTCCTCCCCCTGCAACTGCTAACCTTACATTTATTAGTAGTGGATCTTTTGGGGGGTGATAGTCCAAATTTTTATAATTTCGTGGGTCAAAGTTGGTGTGAAAGCAATTTTTAAAGTGGCCTGAGAAGCAATTTTACCCTGAATACAATAACTCCCGTTGCATGGCTTGATTTGACAGGAGTGTGATTCGTTGCATCCTTGTTAGTGTATTCACAGTACCGCCTGAATACATGACATCCATGAGAGAGTGACTTGTGAGTGACAAGCAGTGGGTAAAAGTTTGGATTTTTCTAAAATGTGGTGCCCAGACATGCTGTTTCAGTGATGTTTAAGGCTATCCGTTTGGTATAGGAATGAAAATACGCAATGTTTGACGTAAAAACTGAATTGAATTTTACTCTTTATTTCTAGATAGTGTAGCAGTCATGCAACCTCTTCTGTCAGCCATTCAATTTGGAAATAGTCGAGTGAAACCGGAAATGGCTTCCAGATTGGCTGGTGAGTACTGTAAATTTGTTTGATGAATGATGTAGTATACGTAATATTTTGCACTAGATGTGGCGTCGTATATGTAGGTAAAACAAAAGGCTCGTTTTCTGAGCACCATCGTGAACACCTTGTACATTGTACCTCTTCAATTGTATTTTCTTTTGCGTGTTAATACTATTGACTATTATGATAAAATTGTGTTGTCTAGTTTGCTGGATTTTTTGTTTCGGGTCTAATTGGCTCTTTCTAACCTTGTGCTGGTCCCAGTTGTTTCCGTATAGTAATTACCTCTGCGCAAACGTCTGTACAACTATGACCTATTAAGAATTAGTTTTTAGATAGTTTACTTCTTTAAATGGAAAGAAAAATAGGATGTATTGTTTTGTGATATACTAGTTCACTGCATTTTTGTAAATTGTTTACTTTTAACATCTGGTGAGATTTTTTGCATTAGTGCAAAATATCAGTTTGTTTTTTTTCTGTCAAAGAGTCTGATACTCAAGTCTGTAATTAGTGAAAAGTAAAACAGTTGAAAATTGACATGCGGCTGTGTCAGTCATGCTCAAAGCAATCGATTACAAAGGGGCAAGGATTGATTGAAGAAATCTGTTTGTAGCACTCAGGGTTTGTTTATTAGTATTTAGTGTTCAAATTGTATTTTTATGGTTTTTTTATTTCAGACATCGTTCCTAATTTATTCACGAGGAAGCCTCATCTAATAGGAAAGAACATTTTGCCAATGTTTTGGAACCTCTTGAATACTGCCAGTGCAGGGAGTGCTGGTGCTGGCAGAAATGACTTAAATTCAGCTACCTCAAAACTTTCAAATCAAATTTATCTGTGTATTGGGGAGAGCCTTGTTGACGAGGCTGCAAGTCAAGGATCTCGAGTGAAGCAGCGACTTCTCTATTTTTTAGGCAGTAGATGAAAGTTGATAAAGCAGTAGAACAATTGCTGGTGTTACCCTAGGCCAAAAGCATTTACCATGAAGATTTTTACTTTTTTTACGCATCAGATTTAAATCTCCTCCTTACTTTCTCTGCATTGAAAATGTAACGTTTATATTTTGTTACTTCAGTTCCATGAGTGTTCTCGGTTGTCCAAATGGTCTTCATTCTTTCTGACTACCCACTTGTGAATTGTGTTCTTACCCTATACCGTTTCATACTTTACTGTGCTACCATGTTTTTCTTTTCTGTATAGCACCTACTCCAGGCATAATTTTTATATCCTAATAACTCGTCACTGCTGCCTTGTGTGTAATAAGTGTTTTGTTACATAAACAACATCTACAATACTATGTTGCTCGGTTCCTCTTTAGCCGTGCTTATCTCCTTTGTCACTTCCTTTTGCAACTCTTCCATAAATTTTAGTTACATCTTTGGTGGTTATAGTTTAGTTACATCCTTGTTTTCGTCTTGGGTCTTGTTTGTAGTCACTGTAAGTTGTGTTATCAACATGGATACAGCTTAACGAGTGTTACACAACGCTTCAGACAATACCAACTTCCACACTTCGACTGTAGCTGCGATCATCTATGTCTTCGCTTTTGTATGCCACCCTTCCATAAATTTCAATTACAGCTTTATTATTTATATCCTTGTTTTTATCTTGGGTCTTGTTTGTAGTCACTGTAAGTTGTGTTATCAACATGGATACAGCTTAACCAGTG
>JANTCA010003567.1:0-45082 GCA_024741275.1 Chironex yamaguchii | reverse complement strand
TTCAATTACAACTGTATGGTTTTTATCCTTGTTTTTATCTTGGGTCTTGTTTGTAGTCACTGTAAGTTGTGTTATCAACATGGATACAGCTTAACCAGTGTTACACAATGCTTCAGACAATACCAACTTCCACACTTTGACTGTAGCTATGGTCATCTATGTCTTCGCTTTTGTATGCCACCCTTCCATAAACTTCAATTACAACTGTATGGTTTTTATCCTTGTTTTTATCTTGGGTCTTGTTTGTAGTCACTGTAAGTTGTGTTATCACTATGGATACAGCTTAACCAGTGCTTTAAAATGCTTCAGACAATACTACCGTACATACTGTAGCTAGAATTGTATCTTACTTCTTGATTTCAGTAACTTTCACATTTCATATTGTTTTCTGCCATCTTCTGCTGCCTTTCAACTGTTAATTTAAAATCTGTTGGGTTTTTTTCAATTCGTCTTACACAGATATGGTGATATTGAAGTGGGTACACCAGGTATTAAATTGATTGACGTACTGCTTTTTCTGACTTCATACTTGCATCATTGACATGGTCGGCTTCTTTCTCTGTATCTGCTGTCGTTGCTCTCTTTCATTTTTTATTAGCTTTAGACTTTTGTGGGTTTGATTGATTATTTTGGGGCGTTTTTATTTTCGGTATAGGGTAACACTGCATTTTGTCCCTATTGTTCTGTATGTCATAACGGATTCTCCTAACCATGCGTGGCAGTTCTTCGTGATCTGAATCTGTATTATTTTATAGCTCATTAGAAAAGCGCATTGCATTTTACAAGATGTAAATAAATAATTCTAATTTTCTAATGAAAATCGAGTTGTACATACAAGGAGCTATTTATTGCTGCCGTGAAAAAACGTTAAGTTAACAAGTTGCTGGTTGTTTGACTCGTCTTTGATACCCTGTATGCTGTCATTTTTGTTTGGCGTGCCATTGGTTTTTCTTATTCCATTCACTATTCGTTTAGGGTCTTGCTCTGATAACATTAGATCGATTGCACCCAACTCCAACAAGACTGACACCTCGCTCAAAAACTTTTCTTGTCCGCTTTTGCCCGGCCTACAATGTTGTTGTAGAGGACGTTGTCAGGTTGCTGTCTCTGACTTGATTGAGTATGTCAAAGGCCTTCCAACACGTGATCAACGTACTGAATTAGTATGAAGACCATGTATGGAGTAATAAGTTCTTTTGAATGGAAGATCTGTCAAAGATCTGGCCGATAAATTACTTTTGGCATCTTTTACAGGTTTATTACCGTAAAAGCTCTATTAAGCCCTGGAGGCCTTATTTAATTTTTGAGGTCCTAGGAGAGGGACTTATTAGAGAGGGGAGCTTATTATTTAAATTCGCAATTAAGGTTACAAAATTGGGGTTTTTGGCGTTTGGTGGGCTAAAAATCTATGATAAATAGCTAGCTAGCAGCTACCAAATGCTAAAAAATGTTATTTGTGTTATGTTTAAATGAAGAGTCAGTCAAGTGTGGATCTGTATCGATAGGAACGCAATCCAAGCCTTATCTTCAAAACATACGGGGGTTTAATAGAGCTTTTAGGGTAATTTAATTTTATCAAGTAGATTTTGCGAATAAATGGGACCAATAAGGCATATTGTCTACTCCGAATTTGTACAACTGGACTGCATACTTTTGGTTGTTCATGCCTTGTTGTCAGTAAGACCAGTTAAATTGCGTAGAATGTCTTGACAATTTAGCATTCAAGAATTTTTAACTTATCTTGCCTCACTGACAACAAGGTTGAAACTTCATTTTCAGTAAAAGGGTTATGAAAATGAGAAATGCATGTTAAAATGCATTATTATTCCAAATCTAAGCTCGTTCGCCATCCGTGTTAGTTCTCAATAAGCCCTCTACATCTTAGGAGCAAGGATCTACTTGCTTTTTAAGACAATTAGCTAACTGGCATTAGTGCACAACTTACATTCAACTACCGTAAGAAAGAACCAAAACATCAAATGGTAGGGAGAAACGCACTTCCTCGACTGCCCAAACTCGTTTTGTTTACTATGACTACCATATAGGAATGTGCGAGACTATAGCAAGACAAGTAAGAGCCACTATTATGAAGAACAATAAGAGGAATGTCTTTTCTACACATGGTAGTAAAAAAACCAACAGCTTGAATTATCCTGCTGATAAAAGTAAACGTTTGTGTTAGCTACGAGTTTTCTGGACCACACCCGCCATTTGTTACCAAACTACAAATGTTACACTTGGAGCCACGTCCTGGTCATAATGCAGGGGCATTCGGCATGTTCTTTGGACGTAATTACAATAGTGAAGGTTAACCTGACAGGTGTTCTAGGATGTGTGTTAAAACTTAATTCGAAGATGTCGATAGGGGAGTTAACCTCTTTCTTGATCATAGGTGTAAATTCCTTTGACTTGCTTATCAGATACCAAATCAAAGCCACCAGTAGGTACAGAATGGTTCATCCTTAAAAGGCATTGGCATCCCAATGTATTGGTAACAATATGAAGTCATAAACACTCCAGGTTGTGAATGTAAACTTGTACAAGTCAGTATCTGAGTGAGTACAGAATCCTGCATAACGTTGCTTGCTGGAGTAAAGAGGGCTTCTAAATATGTGTACTCGATCAAGATGGTTAAAGCTAAAAATGAAGCTAAAGAACCCTCACGATTACCTGCTGAAGCCAGTACATTAGTTTCAAAATATAGATCTTCATAATCTGCAAGTGTGCTTTCAGCAAATGCTTTCCAGACACTTGGGACATAAACACAGTACTCATCTGATATGTGACCTCGAGTAATGTGGTTATAATTTTTTGTATAGGTATTGTATGTATGTTGTCTATGGTTCTAAATGCAGGTTGTGGGGGATTTTCAAGGGCCCGTAAACAAGAACATACTTATCGCTGTCAGTAAAAAATAGTGAATGAGTAACAGGTTTGATGACACGTATCTCTGGTAGAAAGAAACAATCACAGGCAACCATCATAATTTGTTAACATGGGTTTTTATGCAAAAATGATGGGCCACAATCTATTCCTAAGGAATTAAACTTGCACCAGCAGAATTTGCTCACTAATATATATTCAAGTACAGCATCAGCAGGGTATTAAAAAGTATTGATATTATTGATTTAAAGTACATGTTAAATGAATGTTAGCTGTAGCCAAATGTGTAATACTGTCCATACTGTGCTTTGATCTGCTTTCACTTTAAGGTAACAGATGGCGTCAGTAAAGCAGAGGAGGAAACAGTGCAACAGAAGAACTGCTGTTTGACATTGATCTAACTGCAATCAACCAGAAGGATGAAAATGTACTACAAACTAAAAATGTAGATAAATACAAGGAACATGTCAAAAGAGAGAAGAATTCTCACAGGTAAGCTCTCCTGTCACAAAAGTAAAAGAACGTGTAAGTGAGCTATGTTAAAGTTGACAAAGTAAACAAGAAGAATTATCAAGAAGCAGCAATATTTCCAAGAATGTTAAAGCCTGATCGCAGTACAGTTGCATTTGAACTCAGGGTTCAATGTAACTAACAAGTATGGTAATTTTTTAAGTCTTAGTTGGGGATATTTTTCCAGATGAAGACCACGTATCCATCAAACCACAGGGGGACCTGCTGTTGGGGTCAGCAGCATTAACATAACACTGCCTAAAGCTGGTAAAGTGTTTTGGATATAATTCCTTAACATGAAAAAGAACACCGAATTGTTTGTTGCACTTGAACTAAGTACTGCACTGATATGATTGAAGAGCGAATACACGCTTTTTTTATAAGGAACCTACATGTAGAGGATCCAAAAATTTAAAGAACTTATGCTACGTAAGACAAATTCACTAAGAAACTTTTCAAAATTTAAGAATTTTATCAGCGCGAATAACTGAGAATCACATACATGTGCCAGACATTTACAGTCACAGTCAAATCACTTCTCTGTGCAATTTAGCAGTCAAGTCACTCATCTTTGCAATTTTTGACTGAGAGTTAATGGTAGAATTCGACACGAAGAATGGTTGTGTAATATAATAAGAAAACGTCACGTTTGTCTCTTCTTGTTGTTTCTTCACTACTCTGAATAACCTGTGAATTCGGCGATTGATTCGTGAAACAAGTCACAAAACAATCTTTGGTCCCTAAATGTGAAGCTAAAATTAAGGAACTGTTTAGGAACTTTTAGTACTAGGGCTGATGGTAGGCTCCTTATAAAAATTGTGTACAGCAATTATTAAGGGCCAAGGTTGTCGAGGTTTCCTTTGAAGAAGTCTTTCTGGACACTACCAGCGTAGATACCAAAGTTTTATGATACTCTTGTTGAAAACACTGACGATCAGCCTTAAGTGCACTGGCTGCCCTTCTTCTTAAACAAACATGGAGGCAAGTTCCGTTGGCAGTTTTATAAAAACCTCAGTCATTGTACACGGATCAAGTCAGTTATTTCCCAGCATTAGTATGGAACACTAAGCAACCACATATTGAACCATCCTTGGCCAGTTTTGTATATTCTTTTGCTATTTTGTAAGTTTGTAAAATCTTTTTGTGGCACCGAATTTGAATATCACCGTGAAAATTTGCGACATTTCGTCTGACAACCTTCAGAATATGAATCATCAGAAAGGAAAGTATAGGTATATGGCAACTTTTTATTGAAACATGTAAACAAGAAAGGAAAAAGAAACAGAAAATGAAGAAACAAAGCATTATTGGAAGAGTCAAAGTGAAAAAACCAACTCTTTCTGCCAACAGAGTACTGGTTTTCTCGTTTTAATGTAGACAGACTCCAATACATTTACACGAAAGGGCGATCTATGTGTGCCAATTATCCGAAAATTCTCGTCCTTATATATTTTGGTGCATTCTCAATTTTCTAGTAAATGTTGACCTATGGCAAAATCGCATATTTTGGCAGTCATTTTCGCATTGCAAGCGCGAGATGGCTGTTCTCTAGGGGAAATTGATGCTTGGCGTACACTGGCTGGAACATGTTGTTTGATCCTGTCACCCAATCTCTGCAAAGTGACCTACATAATGAGCTTAAATCGGCACAGAAATTATATACTACTAAGCTTTTGTGTGGTAAGTACACAATCTTTATGAATGGATGACAAGATCTTCCTAGTCGTGAAGACAATTCTGGGATTGAAGACAGAGAAAAAATTAACAGCAGCATTTTTAATCTGTGTCTGTGCGAATAGAAACATTGCCTAGCAAAGGAAGTTTGAAGTATACCGTAAGTCCTTGAATTGCTCCCTCGAAAAAGCCATCCTTCAAATAATCTCCCATCCTAGAATTGCAAATTGTTAATAACCCCCCTCAAATAAGCTCCCACTGGCAACTTGTTGATTTTAGATATATGAGGTTCTCCTTGGCGTTTTATTAAGATACCACTATAGATTCATACATTTGGTAATAATTGATTAAATGGTCATCAAGGAATTCCTACTAATTTATACGAGGTCTTTTAATTTTGTCTTTTTCGTTAGGTACAGCAAGTCCCAAAAGATTTTGGTTTTCTAGTGGTTTTCTTATCAATATCAGGGCATGGTTCTTGTTCTCTGTATAGGCAATAAACTTGCTGGAACAACTAAACCAATTTCTCGCTTTCTTCTCCCAGTAACAACAGCAATCATTGTGTTTGCATTTGCAGCATCAAGCAAATAGTTTATCAGTTGCAAAATTTCAACTGGAACATGACTGACTAATTGCTTGCTATTATCACGGCATGCTGGCTGAAAATGCCAATAGCATTATGATCACATTGCATGGCCTCTACCCAATCGGCCTTGTGCCACACTAATTCTTTCTCCTACTTTAGGACACCATGTTTCCTTATATATATGATGTCCTCGTATTGCAGCTGTAAATTCCACTTTGTAATTCATATCATAACGTACTGGTACCCCCTGCTGGTCATTTTATAATAAGTTGAAAGAAATTGTTTTGCCAAATCAATCGAAGCCTTCCTATATTTGAAATCAACTTGTTGTGAAATGCATTTTAGATTTTCCATGTACTCACCTTTCCTGCCATGCCTACTAGAATCAACATGCTAATTTAATTGACAAATAAAATCTCTATATTCAATTTTATATCAGAAACATGTTATGTTTGCACCTTGAATCTCTGTCTCATGTCCTGTTTTGATTGATATATTCACAACTATCTTGATTGGTATATTTAAACGAAATGTACCTATTAATCAGTTCAGCCGATAAAGTGAAAAGAAATCATAAGATGTCCTCGTTTGTAACTGTGAGAAGTTTTGGAAAAGTCGATAAATCATGGCTGATGAACAAACAAATTGCGATGCTTGCTCACATAAAGGTAAATTCACAAAATCTTATACCTTTGAGAGAAAGTTGGAGGTTATCAAGGTAGCTGAAAAGACATGCGGAGCTGCAGGAGCCTGTAAGTTTAATGTAGACTGGCAAACCGTGGCTGAATGGTGTAAGAAGAAGGATGCTATTGTGGAAATGGCATGCCAAAATAAAAGAAAAACCGCTATAATTAAAACTATTATTGCAAAGGAAGGAGAAACAAACATGTGAACTCTTGTGTTTCCAAAAGCAAATGAATACACTCAGAAAATGAATAAAGGCTGACTAAGGACATTTATCACAAGTATGCAACAACTTCCTTTGAGGAAAAGCAATTAGCTATTTTGATTATAATATATATTTCACACCTGTGCATTATTCACAAATCCACATCCTATTCATGAAAAAGGCATAGACTGAATTAAAAAAACATTTTGTCTTCTTCCATATAATGTTTAATGTGTAAAATTTTGCAGTATTTCAGACAACTATTATTTAGGAGCCAATCAGGAAAAAATATTTTGTTAACAAACCTGACTATAAAATTTCATAGGGTATGGCAATGCATAATTCTAATTTATTGAACTGTTTATTACTTTAATTAGGAGAAAAGTACCACCCCAATTTTTGGTTAGTAATTATGTTTTAACTCTTACTACTACTACAAACAAAATCATGGTGATTAGACTTTTCAAACCAGAGATATTGACTTTTCAAAAATGGTTGTTGTTCACTACAAGCCCAAATTTTTGGGGCCCATTAATTGGTGATTAACATTTTGTGAGCGTTTTATGGGAAAATGTGAGTTTCTCATACTTTATAATATCTTGTTACAAACTAATGTTGTAAATGTGATTCAGATACTAATAAATACTGATTTTTTAAAATTGTAACATTTGTTCCAGTGGTTCCAATATGGTGGCAAGCAGGATTTTGAGCCAAAAATTAGGTTTCAATTCACAATATTCTCAAGAACCTGTTGGAATATAAGCTGAAATTTTGGGAGTGTATTCATATGATTGGTCGTAATATTCTATCAAATTTTCAGCCAATTCTCAATTTGATGGTTACATGGCCTTGTTGAAATGAGATGGAATGTCCCAGGAACTACTTAATTAGAAAGTACATTGAAAAGCACCTACAACAAAGCAATGTACCAGAGGAAATACTTTCAATCAACTGAAGTCTTATCCTAGTGTACCTTTGGTGCTTATATTTCCGTAAAAGATGAAGAAGAAAATTTACAAAAAATGAACGGTATTAATACACAAAATAATGAATTGTGAGCCTTACATTAGGAAAAAGCTAGATGGTAATTTGTAAGCAGCCATGATACATATGAGTGCTGCATGAGTAGGACTGATTGTGTTGTTTGAGTAAATATACGTAGCTACAGAGCTTCACCAGCCTGGAGAACAAGTACAAAGGAAGCTAATCATACCAAAGTCCACAATGAACAATAAATGAAACAAGCAAGAAAGTGCACTTGGCATCAAGAGCAAATAGCCTGAATTTCATGCATAGCAGCATTATTTGGAGGAGTCTGATCTAATGTAATAGGAGCCCATGACAAGAAACAACCTACTGTTTTCTGAGAATGATACCTCTTATTTCTCTCTCAACAGACCATCTATACTACAACTGTTGCAATCATTTGACAAAATAAATTCCAATTAATAACTTTGGCAAATGTCATTATGACACAGAAAAAAATCTAGTTTTATTTCATATGGGTGAGTATTTTTGTCTTCAAACATTCAGCAAGTAGATAGATGTTCATCTTTGTTTTGTCTCTCTACTGTAGATAACCTTATTGCTGCATTCTATTACTACTGTAGTATTTACTGTGCATGTACAGCTGTATAGCCCAAAGGCTAAGGTAATGGCCTATATACCAAAATTGTGTGGCGTATTGACATCAACAAACAATGACTACAATGCACTTTTAGTACGCTTATAAACCCATGTCTTGAAGCAGGGAAGAATTGAGTCTATACAGAATGATGTACAATGACTAACTACATTATTCACACTTTTCAGGAATTACTGTCACTAAGGCGTTCTAGTTTTCAACGATTCTCTATTGATGCTTTTTCAATACAAGTACTTACTGTTAGATTGTAAAACATAATCAGCAAAAGTTAAATGACAAAAGGAAGATACCAGTTTACAGCTAATTATATATTTATTTATTGTCTCACTTGTGTTCTAGAACAAGAGTAAAGGGGAGTTACTTAGTACAGAGGAAAGTGACAGGCAAAGTTTTTGATACACCTATACCTCAAAGTGGTAATATATATAAAGTCATAAATGAGATGTGTGAACAACTTCTATTTCTCATTACATTGTCAATAGCTGAAGCATGGTAAACTACTAAACATTAACAAAAGAATTTACAGTTTGGTACTGAAACATGTAAATATAGTAGAACAGAAGTCTCTAAGTGTAAAGTATATAACTTCTGGCAAGAGTTGTTTCCAAGGCTCCAATGAATACAACCAAGAAAATCTAGTCAAAGGAAGTTATACATAAATCTGCACAAAAGGCAAATGTCTCTAAAAATTTGTTTCTTGGATTACTTGTCATAGTCCACTACATACACTTGCAAGTACCTTGTTCCCACAAATAGAAATCTTGGAAAATCAGTTGTTGGTGAAAGGAGCATAAAAGTCAGGTTGATGTTTACATATACACAAAAAATTCAGAGCATTACAAGAAAGCATCACTCCATTCTTTAAGGCAATTGAAACAATCTCCACCCTGCTTAGAGTTTGCTCCAATGGTTTCCTTAAGCCATGCTTTAAATAACTCCTCATTTTTCCTCAACACTAGAAATTGACCAAACACAACATATGCCTTGTCAAAACCGTGGTCTACAAGTTTTGATCCAAGAACTTGTCCAATGCCTGCCAATTCTGTGACAGGTTTATCACCCATGGGTTCACTGACAAAATTTCTGTGTTTGACTGACGTGGATGACATATTTACTGTAAAAATGATTAAAAAAGCATTTTTTAGTCTATTAAAGTATACAACAGGAAAGGCTCATAATTTTCAGGGAAATATTGTTAACACGTTAACTTTAATTGTCAACTTAAAATTAATAACTAAAACTCCTGATGTCAGGTTGTTCCAAGTATTAGGAATTCAATATCATTGCAAAACCAAGGGAAAACATCTACATGAAAGGTACATCGTTGTCAAGATATAACTCTTAACTTCGGTCTGTTTGACGTAGTCTTTCAATGCCTTATTATCCAATTATTATAACACAGGTCACTCACATTACCTGCATTAAAACATTCGGCAAAAAAGTGACCTCTTGCAAAATCCAATGACTCGACCAGGCAGAGGCCTATACCATGACGGGTTACTTCTTGAAAAAACAAGATCCTTTACTCACCCTCAGCAATTTGCGTTTCTTAATATATTATCTACAACAAACTGGTAAACGCCAAGGCTTACCTGCTTTGCCTTTTTGTTGTTGCTCCTGTTTATGTCTCTTTTCAGTCTCGTAAATGCTGATCACAGTCACCTCGATGAAAGGAGTGTCGAAAATGCTTTGGCAGCAAATAAAAGAGGCTGGTAAGGAAAAAGTAAAAAAGCGCGCGAAATTGTTAGGTGAAACTTTGGCAATGTTTCCAAGATTGGGAAAGCATCGTGAAAGTGATGAAGTAGATATCATAAACTAGATCTTAATAACATGGCATCGAAAAAAAAACAAGTTGGAGATGGTGCAGGGGCACCGAAAAGAAGGAAGAAAAATCCAAAGGGAATGCCAAAGGCACTCTCACCGGGCATTGTCCTTACCGACCTTCGCAAAAAGAAGTGGAAGCTTGGAAACTTAATTGGTCAAGGCGGTTTTGGATACCTTTATCTGGGTATTATGCTGGTTCTATTCAAGGAGTTATTTTAGATTATTTGACGCCGATTAAGCAATTTATGGATTTCGCTTACTAACCAATGCAATCAACTAAAATTTGTATTATGATCCAGGTGGAACGTCGACCACTACAATCGTAGACAGTATATGAGTCACTAAAAGTGAATATCGAATAATACGACTGAAAATATCTATTATTAAGCAAGTAAAAAAGAGATGGTAGAAAAGGAATTGATTATTTAGTCAAGTATAATCCCTAACAAAGATAACTTATACGGAACTGGAATAGCAATCCACTTAAATTTTTACCAATTTCTTGATTCTATCATGTCAAGGTTTGGATAGCATGATGCGAAGTTGTTCGATGTTGTCATTCAATATAGATGTTATATATTTTTACAGATGTTGGCGATATTGGCCTGTTTTTCGGATACAGTTGTATAAATTGCCACAAATTACTTCAGCTGAAATAATCATCTGATAAATGCCAACAGAACGTCATTATTCATCGTGTGTCTTTAACACAAAATTTGCAATGGACTGTAGTGACGTTAAGTAAAGCGTTTGCAAAATTTAATTTTTGATTAACCTAAACTTTGTTGTGCATATTTTAATCCGTTAAATGTCATTTTTACCATTGTATTGATCAGTGTCAGAGAACTGAGCAATACCTGAATGATAAACATCAAAGTGAAACCATATTCCTGATCTCATGTAATTTTTTATCAATGGGAAGTTTTGTTTCATATTACTTACTATTTTTAACTTTGGCCACTTGATGTTCCTATAAAGTGCACATTTGAAGATTGTAAGCAATACAGTTTGACACTCTACTTTTTGAATTCGAAAAGAGTGTGGTAATATTTCTGCTGTTAATACTGTCACTTTTATTTTACACACCCTCAGGTTCTGATGTCGATGTTTCTGCAACTAACGAGGAAAAATTTGTTATCAAAGTCGTAAGTTTTGATTACAGTTGATTTTACTGCTTTGCCACATGTTATATCAAACAATGGCTGAGGCCATTAAAGTGTAAAGAGTTTAGATATAAACAATACGGAAAGTGACATGAGGTAAGTTCCAGTTAGTGAAATAACTAGGCCTGTGATTGATGTACTGATTCAACGAGAAGATAAGAGTTTTTGACACTCTCCAACCAGATGTGGGGCTTTGTGGTATAATTTGTTTAAGCCTAGTACCATTCTTTTCCAAAAGTTGCCCTATGACAGCTAGATTTTTGGGAGTATTTCTTTCAGTCTTAATTATCTGCTTTGACACATTAGCAGAGGCACATTATGTAACTTTAATCCAAATATCTATGCCAACAGCAATTTGTGTTTAGCTTGTTAGGTCGAAAGATTTATAATTGCCTTTAATGTCTCTGTCATAACTCATAATCTGTGGTACTGTTGGCAACCTGTCAGCAGTGCCATAGATTGTGATTCAAAGGAACAAGAAGGCAATAAAAAATCTTTTGTCAGGACAATTGATAGCAATTGAAAACCCATGACAGTTGTGTAGTCTTGGTCATGGTATGAATTTCTCATTTTTTATACCATGGTGTCACTATATGTTTGTCTTAGTGGTCCTGTTATATGTCAGTGCATGTTATATTGTTATCCTAATCTGAGACAAAGCGACTTGTTCTCCATGGTATGAGATTTCAATTTCTCATACCATGGCCAGTTTAACCATTCATCTGAATATTACACTGTTCTCTTGCCTAGTTCCTTTTGCATTCTGTGGTCAAACAAATAAGGATTGGGTTTCAGGAAATGAGTACCGTTTTTATATTTTGTCAGCATAAAGGAATTTGACTTAAGAATGGTGACTTGTCTGAAAACAGATGGGAGTCTATGTTCAAGAGTTACTGTAGAAGTATATGGCTTATCAAGCATTCAAGACCACAATTGGTCGTGCATGATTGGTTATTATGTATGGTTTCAGTGAATTAAAAGATTGCTTCTTGTGCAATTTGTCCATATCTTTTTCCAAAACCTCCCTCAACATAAACTTGTATGAAATTGAGTTGAAATTTAGATAGTATGCAAGTCCTTGATTAATCAAAAATGCCTATTTTTTCAGGGACTAACATACTCTGAGCTAGATTGATAACCACTTCTTCATGCGAAGAAATTATTAACTTTGTTTTTGAGCTGTTCATAATTTCAAAAATTTAGTACCTATAGAATTTTACTTCCAATGTTTCTGTCTCTAGCATCTAGTGAGCAGATACAGCAGGATCAGGTTAGACAGCTACCACTAATGCCAATGAACACATAATTACCACCATTACCAGCTATGATGACCGTTGTGAATCAATGTATTGTAACAATGATCATGTCCTACACTGTCCTGTATAATAGGATTTTTGTGTTTGTCCCATGTTTCAAATACCTTCACCATTAAGTCAGTTCAATGGTCTACTTGACATAGGTCCTGTTATGGAAATTCTAAGGATGCCTTCAAAATTGCCTTTGAAAACTCTGTTTTAACAAAAATAAGAATATATTTAATCATTAAAACATCCAGTTGTCATATATGGTATGAGGTGTGTATCATGAAGCTTTCAGGTTGTGTACATGCTGAAGTAAATACCTGAGGTTATGGCTCCTGAAAACAATCATTAAGAAGGACTTTTGTTACATTATGTACAGCATTAGAATTGACACTTGTTATAATGTGAATAGTAACTTAAGCTGACATAGTTGCATGCTATTAATAGGAGCCATCTACCAACTAATTATGGCTATTCTATTTGAAACATGTTCATGATGAAGTATGGCAAGACAGAAGGTAAAGGAGCTTGCTACACACACAAGAGTGCAAATGCACCTTAAAGGACAATAGACACATCCTTTAGGAGAATGGCATAATATGGAAAAGCCACGTATACGAGAATAAACATACTCCTCTTTGGATGATAGCCTTATGGATTTTGGAATAATATTAGTATCAGAGAGCAACTGCTTATGCAAATGGAATAAGGCGGACAATATAGTCCTTGGTAGTAATGTGAAAAGCATGTTAGAAGTATTCTTTTAGCCTTATAATTCATCAAAGATGTAAAAGTTTTTCCTTGTTACATATTTTGTTATCTTCATTGTTTATAACTACTCTGACATAATTAAGAGACATTTCTTATGTTAGTTGATAAACCTGTGGATTATTGCATTACACGTGAAATAGTTGATGTCATAGCCATGTAGGTATGCCAGAATTTGAACTATGGTTTATGTTAGTACAGTGGAACCCATCTTATGGCCACTTCATTAATGTGGCCACCTTGTTATTATGGCCACATTTGTCCTGAAAAAAACAGCTCTACATAGTCTCAGAAAAAAACCTGTTTAATTCGGCCTCCCATTAATACAACCAATGGCCACATTTTGCGATCCCAAACAACTGGATCCTTTGTAATTCTGTCCTATTAATTTGTCAATTTGTATTTAGCAAAACCATAATAAAACAAAATAACGTCATTCATTTTACAAAAAAACTTTTCATCATTATTAAAGTTGGTTGCTTCTTTTCTTCCCTCTTGCTCATTTGTCCACTTTAATTTCAGACTTCTGTCTATTTGGTGGGTGGACTTTACAGAGAGGTTATTATCAGTATCCATATTTAATATAACTTATTTCTCTAGTCCTGTAAACCTGTAAATGCAAGGGACTTCCATGTTGTATCCACCACCTTGATTTAGAACTTTTCTAACAATCTTTAAATCTGCTATGCATCCTGTCTCTTGCTCTGTGCTTGCTAGTACCCATGGTATATGGCCAATTATCTCTCCAACTGAGACTGCGTTCTTGCCTTGCTGACTGTTTGGCTTGTGCTGCAGCTTCATGACATCCTCAGTCTCGATTTTCCAGATGTCTATTACAAAGAACAATTGCTTAGGATGTTATTATTAATTTCTTCCCCTTTAACTCCAAAATGTGACTCTTTCTCATTAATACAGCCACCCTGTTAATATGACCAATTTTTGGTGGCCATGTTAATGGGGTCCCACTGTAATAAGTGCAGTTTAAATAACAGTGGACAGTATGGTATCCACTGTACCATTAATTCCTTTCAAGTGTCAGACCATTAGGCAACTTTTTATTCTTCAATCTGTTTACCCTCTTATAGGAGCCACATAGCAATGGACCTTTATTTGTAGAGCTTGCTTTTTATCAAAGGGCTGCAAAACCAGAGTTAAGTATGTTTTTTAAGAATCCGTTTACATTTGGCCATCTTGACATGTTGGTGGTAATAGGCATACTGGTAAAAAATAACTGTTGTGTATTAGTTTGAATTGTCAAAGACCTAGTGATTTGTCCGTGTATCTTCTCTGTGGAAAGTTTCAATGGACAGTACCCTATTATAGTAGAAACATCATGTATTACTAATTTATGACTGTAACTGGCTTATATGAATAATAATTGTTTTGTTGTGTTATTATTTTTCTTTTTCTAATTTTTGTAAAAAATTCCTTTCCTGTAGTTTCTAGTTGGATAAAAGAGCAAGGTCTAAAGTACTTAGGAGTCCCACTTTACTTGGGTTCTGGCTCATTTGACCAGGATGATATAAAGTATCGCTTTCTAGTGATGGAAAGATTTTCAGAAGATGTAGATAAAAAATTTTTAGTTCATGGAAGAATGTTTTCTTTGCCAACAGTCCTTTCACTTGGTCTTGCCATGGTATGAGATATTTTCATTTTATTTTGATTTTAAAATATTTGTATGGCATCTGCTTGTGAAAGATGCATTAACACATTAGCCATTGTCTTGTCTTGTAACATAACAAGATGGTATGGATAGTCATTTTGTCAGTCACAATACAACATCTTCTACCAGTCTTTATCCTTTAATACATGTGACTGGCACCCGTCAGCAAATGCATGGTGCTTATAAAGTAAGTGATTAATTGCATGCTTGAGTTGAATATTTGGGTTTTGGTTTCCAATGTAATAGTGACATGTTCATGATGAGTACCAACAATACCAAATGAGTTTAAGCCTGTCCTTACATTCAATATCATTTTCATGTAAATCTCAACTCATTTACAGTAACAGATACATTTAGCAGTCAAATGGTATATTACAAGCATGTTTGAGGATCTTTAGGAGAAGGAACTTCTAACATGTTGACATAGGTCACAATAGACATCAAAGCAAGAAAGTGAGCAAAAATAGTTAAAACTTTTAAGTTGTTGGATTTGAGGCTTTGTCTTTTACGATTTAACTTTCCTCATGTTCCTACAGGTTAATTGCTTAGAGTACATTCATGAGCAAGAGTATGTCCATGCTGATATCAAAGGATCAAACATCCTGACTGGCTACGACAAAAAGACAAAAGATTCAGTAAGGCAATTTTTTAGATGTCCATTTCTTTATACATGGTACACATTTACTTGACATCAATTCTTCGTCATTATTACCTTGATAAAAGTAGTATAGACTTGAAACCTTGAAAATACACTGTACTTTAATATAATCTTATTAACACATGCATTGTCTTGCATCAATATACTATAAACTGGTCCTTCCTTGCTCATCTCCTTAGAATGGAGCCAGTTGTCATGCTATAATATTTCCTTGTTTTAGTGTAGCTGAAATGACCATTTGTTTTTGAGTATAATATGCCTCTCAACTGTTTGGCCCCTGTTCACCTGATGTTTTATTTCTTCAGGTTTATCTTGTGGACTATGGCCTTGCATTCAGATACTGCCCTAATGGAACCCATGTAAAGTATAAGGAGGACCCAAAACGGATGCATGATGGGACCATTGAATACACTAGCAGAGATGCTCATAAAGGTGCTGGTAAGTGAAAAATTTGTGGTGTCAGAGTGTGGTATAGAACTTGATAGTTGTTTGATATAGAACTTGATAGTTTTATACAGTTAACAAGTTTTTCCGCTTTTGCAATGTACTGAAAAAAATCTATCTTTTAAAAGGTTGTCGTGTAAAGTTTATTTATTGTTATACCTTTTACTTAAACATTTTAACATTGTACATAAAACACACTAAAAAAAGCCTTTCATGTCTGATACCCTTCAGAGTATGAGTTGTTAGAAAGGTAAGTATAGTTATCTGAAATCTTTTTGTAGGAAATCCGAACACAAGCCATAGTGCTATGCATAAGATAAAAATTGACAGAGGTCTCTCAGCCTAATAGAATTGTTGAGAAGTTAATAAAGTCTGTCCAATTGTTGTTGACTTTATTATATTTCGAGAGAAAAAAGGAAAATAAAAATTTCACATGGCTGGTGTCTTTAGTACTTAACTCTTATTGCCAGGTGAGAAGTATCCGAAGGGGCCGGCAAAAGATCAACATTTCATCTACATTTCTGGCCTGCTTTTTAGCATGGAGCTACATTTTTAGAGCACACGTTCTGCTAATTTTTTGCTGGCATTACAATTGAAGTTTGTTTGGCAAAATAGCTACTATCTACAGGTGCCCAATGGATTTTATGGTCCGAGGTGTGCACTGCTCCATCTTGCACATAGTTTTGTTGATGTAAAGATGATGATGCAAATTCTTGGTTGGAAATCCTAGAGTGAGTGGAAGGCATGGATAACTGAAGTTTATCATGTCACTAGTTGCAAGCTTTTTCTGAGCTATGCTTTGACAGATCCTTCTCCCAGCCTGACAATGGGATAAGGATCTCTCATAACATTGTTCAGAAAAACTTATGACACAATAAGCTGAATTATACACCACTTGCTACAAACTTTGGCTATGATATATTCAGGGTGTAATGTGCACACCTAGCACACCCAGAGGATATGATACTGTCCAATTCACATAGTTGTAAAGAGCATCTTTCTATGCCAATTATCTGAAACTTATTGTCCTTATACATTTTGGTACACTCTGAATTTTAGTAAATGTTGACCTGTGGCAGAATCGCGTGTTTCGGCTGTCACTTTGCAAGTTTGGGATGGCTGTCCTCTAGAAGGAATTCATGCTCAGTGTACACATGTTTAAACCTATCACCCAGTTTTTGGACATTTGCCTCCTATAATAACCTTCATGTCAGCACAGAAATTCATATGCAGTTATGCTTTTTTGTGTAGTAGGTACTTGATCCTATGATTGGATGGCAAGATCTTGCTTATCACCAGAGCAATGCTGGGATTGACATCATAGAGGCATTACACAGTGTTGTCTTTGAAATGTGTGTATCTATGGGTATTTAAACATTGCCTAACCAAGGAAGTAAAGAGAGCACTTTTGGGGCCAAACATTTTTTCACCTGAAAAATCAGTGTCCTTTATTTGCAAAATCCTAGAAATGGCATCCTCCAGATGCCCATTTTAAAGGATAATAGATTTTGGATTTCCCCAGGTCCGAATTCAAATATCGGCTCTATCTACAAGTGTTACGGTGAGCTTAATTTTCCTCTTTTTAGGACAGAAAGCAGGCCTTTATGTTTGACACATGTGATTGCACATGTATGCGTAGGTACACATGCAAATTGATTCATGAGTGCTTTTCATTGGGCAAAGTGCTATTTTGCTTAAGTACAGTGGTACTTTGATGTTCCACACATCCAATGTTCTTCAATATACCCTGATAAGACAAGAGATTTGTTCTGTTGACACCGATGAGTCCACGTGTAGTGACAAAGAAACTGCAAACAAATCATTTATGAACAGGAACTTCATTGAAACATAAACATATGAATGATGATATTCATGTGATATTCATGAGACTTAAATACTTATTTTTTGTGACACTTGTTAACTGATGTCTTATTACAGTCTTGAATATCTACACGTGTGAATTGCATGTGCAAATGAATTTGTCTGCGTGTTTTGTTGCATGCATGTTGTCTTATTCCAAAAAGGACTGAGAAATCAATATATTGGCCAGTAAAAGTGTTTTTGCAGAAACTGTTGTTGTGACATTTAAATTGTAATATTTCCAGAACAAGACTATGACCAGAGCCATTAATCAAGAAGTAGGGTATCCAACATTTATATTTAACATTTTAGACTGTATATTGCGTAGTTGCTGAGTGAACAAATTATTTTTGTAGCTCAAAATTTAAGCTTAAATGTTGTAGTAATCGAAATTGAGTCTTGGAAGCAATACCTGAAAAGAAGAATACATTTTGCAGCTGAGAAAATACGTCTCTGCTTCTTAGTCCATAAAAAGGGTTTTAAGCAAGCAAGAAAATGCCGTCTTGAAAAGTGTCCTTAATTGTAGTAGTTTTTTTGCTCTAGAACGCATTGCAATCCAAAAACTGCAAAAACTTTCGTGATTTTGATATATAGCATTCCTTTAAGGCCATCAAGAATTGGTTTGTAGCAATGATAGTTTGGAGCCTCCAGAGTTTTTCTTCTGTATGACTAAAGGGTATTAATAAATTTGTTGGATTCTGTTTTACAGCGCCAAGTAGGAGAGGTGATCTAGAAATTTTAGGGTATTGCATGGTTCACTGGCTGTGTGGTTATCTTCCATGGGAAGGAAAGCTTGAGGACAAAGTTGCAGTTTTTCTGGAAAAACAAAGGTAAGACATGTCACAAACATAGGTCATTATGCAAGGTCATTAAGGAAAGTCAGTTGTGCGTTTAAATCCTGTTTAAAATTTGTCTATGAAAGACTTCCTCAGTTGAAAGAAAACAGTCCAAGTATTTTTAAGGACATTTATTAAAATGTTCCTTTTAATTATCAACTATTTCAATTTCTTGTGTACAATGCAGTGTACAAACCTCTTGTGTTGTACTAAAATAACACCATTGCAATGGCTGTGTTGCAAATTTTCATGGTTTTATAACAAGTTTTACAGTAACTGCAAGACAAATTGCATCTATTTTCACATTGGTGTGCAGTGATTAAAGTTCAGTGACTTCATATATGAAACATATGTCGAAATCAATATGTAGTATTTCAATGTGTTATGGTCCATTTATGAGATGAGGTGAGTTTTTTTCATGCTAACCTCACTACCTGCTCGATGAAATACCACAAATGAAAAGCAATGATGATAGGAAGTTTCTTGTATTATTTAAGCTTTAGGCAGAAAGCAGTTGGATTGTATGTGAACATTTTTGTTACAGCTTGGATAATTTATTTTACTATGTTATTATTGTTTTTCTTTTAAAGTACTAGGGATGCTGTAAAATGAAAAACTAGCCATAGTGATTACAAATGATAGTCACATGTGAATTGTGAAAGTATTTTTCCAGTGCAGCCTTTCTTAATTTTTCTGATTAGTAAATTTATTTTGACACCCTGACTTGTGTTTCTAGATTTATGGAAGATATAAGTAAGTCCCTAAAGACCTGCAAAAAAAGAAATTGTGAAAGTACAGGTGAGATTATTTTGTGTTTTAATACTTATTTGCCTTTCTTGTCTCTAACTGTTAAATCCATGAGTATTGTCCCGTCACTACGTTTCTTTTTTAACTTTGTCTTTTATAACAAGATCAAATGACCACTACTTGTTGGAGATTTTGATAAATAAGGAAAGAAAAACAGTAAAGCAAAGAGTGACTAAAGTAACAGTTGATGTTGGAGTTTAATGTATGAGGATCATATGTAAGGGGAAAGTAATTACCAGGCACTGAGGTCCGAAGTTTTAAAGTTCGAGAAGAAAAGCTGTTTGGATGGAAATTCTAAATACACTGCATCAATGACCATGGAGATATTTATAGAACAATGAAGGGAAGGATCATCTTTTGGACGATAAAGTTAAATAAAATCCAACGTATATGCCAAATCAGGGCCAATTACATCACAGATTCTATTTGTAGATTCGATTAAGTAAATTGAGACAATTAGCAGGAGCTTAGGCCAGATGTGGCAACGATATGCAGTATAAGGTCGAACGGGGAGTGAGAGAGTTATGTACACGGAGAAGAGAACTGACATTCTGCAAATTTAGCATTAGATTAAGTGAAGCCTTTCCATGAAAAGTTGTTGAGAATAGTAATTCCAAGGCGACCGAAGGAGTGATTTTGTATGTAAATTACCTCCTTTAATTAAAGAAGTGAGAATAATGCTTCTTAAAAGTGATTAACAGACCGAAGTTTTCTTTTGAGTGCGTGGAAGGTAAGTGGATTTTTGGTCCTACTCAACAATTAATGCCTATAGTTACATGGATTTGATCTTTAACCTGAGTTCTTAAATACAGGAATGACCCTTGCCAATTACAAGTTGATGGAAAACGCGGTTCATTGACACCAGATAGAGTTTGGCTAATACATGAGACACTTCTGGCAAATACTTCTGATGTACAGGTACACATTCAGCATCTGTAGCTTTAGACAGAGAAAGCTTTCCAATTGCGGAAAAGATTTGGTGATTTGTATGCTTGAAAAAAAACATTGATCAGTTCTAAGTGGAAAGTCATGAAGTTAGTTTTCTGGATCAAAAAGTATATAATTCATAATGTGAACGTTTGGTAAAGAGCTCTGTCTCATCCTTTGATAAAGAAAGGACCTTACGACGATTCAAAGGAGGTGGACTGGACGGTTTTACTTTACACTTGACGCTGTTCCGATAGAGTTTGAAGTCGTGAGAACCAACTTTTTGAACAGAAAGATGTTTACAGGCAGATTAAGCACCGGTGACCACAGATTTACACCGATTTCGAAGTGTTGGTATCGTGGAAAATGATTGTTGCGATGGCAGAGGCAGGTACAGGTGCAAGGGCGAAGAGTAGTTTCATTTTTGAGTGAAGTTAGGGAATTATAACTAAAAATTGTATTGTTTTACTCTGTTATGTAGCGGAAATAGAGGAATATCTTAAATACATCAATAATCTTCAATATGAGGAAAAACCAGACTACAAGAGAGTACGAACGATATTCCAAAAAGGCCTCAAGAGACAAGGGATCAGCTTTGATGGCAAGAACGTGTTATTTAAGGCTGCTGCAACTCTCCAGGTACATACTCTTTCTCATTTTGTCGTCAATGTAACGCACAAGTGTTCATATTCTTAAACTTCTTTGTAGTCGTAATATTTGTTCCAACTGGCACCTACAATTCCAGACAAAAGTCCTGGGACACTTTGCCTTTTCACATGTGCCACGTATCTATTAACCCCCTCCGCCCCCAAACAATGTTGAAACCAAAAAATCCATTTTCGTCATAAGTACAAGGGGCGGCTGGGGGCAAATTTAAATGGGTATTCAAATTTTGGGAAAATAATTACTCTCTCAAGGGGAGTGCAAGGAATGCCCTGCCTCCTTTTGCCTACATAATGAGGGCCGTAGGAGCGATATGGAGACTGACTCCAGCACCCTGAAATGGAGGTCACTCCTTGCCCTAAAAAGAATAGTAAATCTGCTGTCTGAATAGTCTTCTGTACATACAGGGATTAATAGAAGATATTCAGCAATTGCCGACCCACCACCAACCTTACCAGGGATGTTGTTGGAGATACAATTGTGCCGACGACAGGCACGTTCGGATTGGCATCTCCCAGCCCTGTTCCCCTGCCTAATGACAGCAGGAATGTGCTGCCGTACCTTGCTGTAAAAGCTTCGACAAAAACGAAAGTTTATTGAGTATTTTCAAGTTTTGTAGTACCAATAATTTATTCAAACATTGTTTTAGGGGTGTTGAGGGATCGACTAAACACCATGAGGAAAGAAGTTCGGAGGTTGATAGCTACTTTTGTAAAGATTTATGTCCCAAGGAATTTTGTGTAGGATTGAACCTTGTTGACGTATTAAACTGTGCGGTATATTACTTAGATGCAGTCATGTACCGTGCATCCAATTTGCACTGGAACGTATCCACGTTAGTTAAGGGCTGGCTCTCCAGGAACATATTTAACGTGGTTCGAAATGTCAAATATATTGTGTACAAGATTGAGGATTGTTTACAGAAGGAATAACATAAGTTTGAGCTAGATTTTCAATAGTAATTTATACTCTGTAATCTTCAGAATTTGTACTGTTCTTAAATACCCCGGAAGGAGATGCACTCGGCATCTTTGTTCAGAACATGTTTTGCAGTGTTTTTGCAATTAAGTTTCCCTTGATTGTAAATTGAAAGACTTTGATATAATCGTCGAGTTTTATCCATCTAGCAAAGACTACACAAAAATACCATGACATCGGACAACGGAGGCTTAGTAGACTAGGACAGTCGCACATCAAAAGCGACGTTAATGAAAAGTCGGAAATTATTTGTTAGCTTACCGTTCTCTTAACAATATGTCAATGCCCTCCCTTCGTTGCTGTCCACTTACTTGTTTTCCCTCTTTTTTCTTTTCTAATCTGCCTTCTCCACTTTTCATTTATCAAAGATGATAATAAGTAACATCATCCTAATAAAATGCAGCGAAATTTTCGTTTTATGTTAGAAGTTTTTCGTACTTGTCGTCCTAGACAGTCCAGTATATCAGTTGACAAATTCTGTTCGTTACAGAAACCAAGTAAAATACAAGAGAACAAAGATGTGGGTATTACAAAAGGAAAAAACCCATCAGTTCCTACAGCTAAACAGACAATCACCAGGTCTTCGCCACGAAAGCGCAAAGGAGAAGCGGAGAGACCGTCTGGAGGGGTGAGAACTCCAAGGATTGTGAAACGGACTCGTAAAAACTTAAAGCTCGAGGACAAAGCTACGTCACCTTGAGTTCGTGTACGAAGAGAAAATCGCGAAGGGTTACGGAGATCTGTTATACTGCACACTTTGATACACGCGACTATAATCCACTTTGGAACAATGCTTTTGCAGGGAGCATTTCACAACAAATTATTTGGGCAATTGAATGTATTTAAAGGTCTGTCAGACATGATGCAATGCTAGCGTCTTAAGTAGATGTATCTATTTTCTAAATCAAGCGCTTTTCACATTGTTCAGCATACTTGGTTCGTCAACTCACCACTGTATCCAAGGGTAATTAATTTATTGTCCGTAAGTGGAGAGTAGTCGGAGTTTCAGTAAACAGTGGAGTAGCATAAATTTGATCGACGATTCTCCCCAAGTTGTAAAGTGCAATACTCGTCCATCCGAACCTCTTATTTCAAACATTGGAAGTGCCCTTGGAAACAGTGATGAAGGCATGGCAGACTGTAAAGCCCACATTCCGTACAATTGTAAATTTAACTACATAGTTAGATTTGGTGTAGGTATATTCTAGGTACATTCTTTAGTAATTTACATGTGTAGATAATTTTAGTATTTGCCCTTCTGAATATTATTGTGACCTAAACGTGACCTTCCTAAAACTTGAAAACTTTTTCAATACCAACAGGCCCAATAAAGTGACTCTATTACTTTATGCCAGGAATAATATCCTTGAATATACATTCAACTGTTGCTCCATGTTTTTGTATACAATATTGATTAGGTCCAGGTCTTGGTCAAGGTAGACGTGTGGTCAATGCGGATGCAACACCACCTTGGCTGTTTCTTTTTGCGCCAATGTCGCCTGCACACCCGCTCATCAAAACTCTTTTCACATCGTCAGTTCAATGTATAGGATGTTATACTCTTCCTTAATTGTGGAAGAGAGCAACCTTCAATCAGTGATCAGGGTAGTGGTGGCAAGGCACGCTTCAGTTGTTATCTTTGCGCCAACCTTAGTCTGGTTTACCGTGTTTTACTTTGTTAATTTGTGTCATAGAAATTAGTTTGCACGAAATAGCAATTTCATCTGGCATCCGAAACCCAGTCAACAGCGTCATTAACAAATGTGTAACATATTACAAAGCCCTACCACATTAGCATAAGCATAGGGATTATGAAAGACAATAAAGTACACTTACATATAAGCAAGCATAGTAGATTGATTTCCTTATGTCATTTTTCAGTTTTCATTATATGACTGTAACGTGCTTTTTCCTCCTAACTACAAACCAATTGCCAGTCCAGCTTGGCTTAGCAGTCCAACAAAAAAAAGTTGTTAAACCTCGACGACGAGCTCGTATTTGGCTGGCTGGCTAATGGTATATACGTTTTTGTTTATGTGTAAGAAACTGTTCGTCGCCGCTGTTACATCTTGGAGATCGAAAGATGTAAGGTTATCAATCACGGCTGATTTTTTTCGTGGTTGGGAGGGGGTGCAAAATTGGCTACTGAATGGACGTTTCACCATGCTAGCTAACCCTTACGAGGGGAGGCAAGAAGAAAATAGTAACTACCCTTTGGACTCGTGTTTGATTATGGTGCTAATTGCAAGCGGCTAATTGCACTACTGAAAGTATAGAAAGGTGGAGCGAAAAACGATGAACTACTATATATTGGTCATTCTCTACAAAGAACTCAATTCTAACACTACATTATCGACCTTGTTGCAAGGTAGTGCCTCCAAATATGTCTGTACTGTTTTTTGTAGTCAACGTTCGCAATCAAATTCTTTTCATTGTTCCACAGGATCAAGGATCTATGCCTGTTTCGTTCCATAGTGGAGTGTAACTTGTTTTTTACTAGCTTGAGCATATATTCGCTCATGGTTTGTAGATCTAATTGGAAGTGTAATTCTGTACAACAGAAATAAGTTTGGATAAGCTGCCTGTAGGCAGAATTTCTTCAATACTTTTATATCTAGAAGAATCTCGCTTTTTCTAATGCTGCATTTGATGTAGTGAAGGCTTTAGTTGACGAGAGCTCCTTCAGACCAAGATAAGTTTGACTGAACGAACATTCCTCATGCTTGAGCATTTGTACATCAATGCTTTAGTATTGCTTTGTAACATTCATAAATGAATGGTCTGATATGTCCTTAGCATTAACGACCTCTCTATTAAGCAACGTAAAATCTGCAAGAAATTCGCCAATGCCTCAAAAAGCGTTCATTTATATACATGAGCACTGTTTCAACTGCGACATGCAAAGTACTCTACTGCAGTTAAATGACCAGCATGGTTGTAAGTTTTCATCTAGCACCCTCTGCTCTTACGTTTTCTTTTATCGACGAAATCTTGCTCTTCTATCCCATCCTTCGTCAATAACTGTTTTGCATCTTCCAAAAATTGACTAAAATTGTTGTTAAGTTACCTTTGCCTGTGTTCTGTCACTCAGTCGAACAAGCATAAGAATGTCGACTCATGTTGTAAATAAGATGATGCTTGATTAACAATTTGGCGATAAACATTCATGGTCAGTACAGTCTGGAATAAGGTAAGCTGATCTTCTAGTCCTTGACGTCAGTGACAGTTTTATTACTATGAAGTTCTGACTGCCAGTCTTCCAGAGTATTAATTTATTGAATAAATTTGTTGTCTTTTACAAAAAGACACTTTGATGTGTCCACCATCTTGACATCAGGATCATTTAGGGTAACTGGTTAATTTATGCTTTTCTTTTACTTGTTCAAACGTTTGTTTTTGTGATTTAGAAAAGAAGCTGTACAGTTTCTCTAGAATGCAAAACAGTGATATTGCCCAAACAAATGAGTTCCAGCCTCCATAATGACGGTTGCAAACCCGATCAAACGACCCAATGTAAAGGCTTTGTGTCCTCTCTTTTCCGGCAATTTCATTCGTTTGCCCGCCCCTTTCATTACAGTCGCTCCAATCTACGATTGTCCTGCTGGACTGCTCAAGCTTGTATTTCCTTTTTCTAAACTTCTCTTTCGCATTTTCACAATTCTGTATGCTAAAGCATCTTGTATCCTTTGGACTGAAATTAGCCACTCGCCTTGACGGTATATCAGAGCAAGTACATCTAGTATATTGCTTTATATAAATGTATTATTTCCAAGTTTTTGTGCCTTGATTCCTAATGGGCAAATCAGCCTAATCTCAAATGTTTTTAAAATGCGAATGAGTAACATGGATCACCAGAAAAGAAACCTATTTAGAACAGAATCTAGTACAAATGAGAAAATAGAGTGTTTCCGAAAGTTTTCAGGGTTCATGGGCTCAAAGGAACGAGATACTTAAAATTAAAAAACTGTTTGTGGTTGTTTTGGAGCAAGTAGTTCCATATACGCATAGATCATGGCAGTTTCTTTATTTGGCTACCTAGTCTACTAATCAAAGTGATAGTATCGTATTTTTTGTGGCATTTAGCCATCGTAGCTTGTGAAGTACTTTAAATGCGAAAAGCATAAGAACAGTTGACACAGAACAGTTGATACAGATAGAATGAAGTAGAAGGTTATAATTCCTTTAAAAAGACAAAAAGGACGACCATGCTGGAAATTTTCCAACAAACCTCACAACAGGGGTGGCCGGTGTCCCTCCCCACGGCTACGTCACCTCTGGGCATACTTAATGTAAATATTCTCAAAAGACTTAATTATGACAAAAAGGACGTCTGGATACCCAGTGAAATCGGACAAACGCAGGGCAAATACAGACAAAGAATAATATTCATGCAAAAGCTGAGTGCTAAGTTGCAGGAGAGCACCGCAAGTGTTTTAGCTTGACTCTATTATGGGAAAGCCAACACAAAACAAATAGCAGTAAAAACAATAATTATTTGCCGTTAAAAAAACAGGGAAAAGCCTTCTTACTTAAAAGAAATGTGGTCTAAACGCCCTACATCTTTGTCCTTCTCCACAAGACAGCATCCTTTACGGATAGCGTAGTAAAAAAATCCATGATAAGGGATTTAACATGGAAATAGCCAAAGAGTAGATAAATATTAGTAAGCGAGTAAGGTGAAAGGAATCAGCTGGAGCTAAACAAGAGAAGCAAAGTTAACTTTATTTAATATTTTACAAAAAGGAATTCGACTATGTCTACTACTATACGTAATGTTAGCAATGGTAGTCCCAGTCATTTCTAACCCAGTAGTTTTTCTGGGGCTGTGTCGACAAAACTTCGTTTTCGTACACCTCGTGGATTTACGATCGAAAAATCCACGATGACGGATAATCCTTCAGACTCTGAAAAAATACAGGCTACTGGTAATAGCACTATCTGGATTGAAGTAAATGCTAAGAGGACCAAGGTTCAGTTGGCTGAAGAACTATCAAACACAGTTAATAGCACTGAAGATGTGGTCAAGTCAAGACGTATCTGGGTGCAGAGACAAGCGATGACAACAGTGAGAACAGTAACAAAATCAAGGAGAACTTTAGTCACATCTCGTAATACTACGCAAAGTTTAGAAAGGCACAGCGACTGCACTTAACTGAAATCGATAACACATTTCTCGTCTTTCAAAGCTTGCGACAGTGAAGCCTGGACAATGAAGACGGCGCGTTCAAAACAAGTGATTATACTTAAGTTATTGTGCTACGGACTACCCGATACCTTTACATTAAGTGCAAATCCGATTTGTAAAACAGCGCTTTAAAAATACCTTCTGTGTATTCAAACATGTTACTGGCCATGTTTATAGCTTTTTGGACTATATTAACCATCAACACTTTTAACATTAAATTAACATATGAATTAGAAACTTGCTTTGCTTTTCTTAGACGTTATTTTTAATCAAGATTGTTATGCCTTTTCAGCCAGCCTGTATACGAGAAAGACATTTACTAGTCTCTCTCCTAATTTCTCTAGTCTGGCCACTACCAAGTATAACATCAATTTAAAACAGGTTTTAATATATCGTGCTTTTCACATCTTCTCGTCCGAATGCAACTTCCACGAAAAAATCCTTCGAATTAAAACGATTCTCGCTGAAAATTGCTTCCCCGAGAACTTAATCGACCGTGTTATTAATAGGTTTTCTGGATCGCCAATTCCGACCCAACCCCCCTGCAACACTTAACGATGAAGTCCCCATTCTACTTTGTATACCATATCTTCGACACTGTAGCTTATAAATGAAAAACGAGGCTAGTTAGAATTATCGAACACTCCTACCCCAAAATACAACTTAACGTTATTTTTCGGTCTCCGTCTGCTCCTTCGAAGTTTCAGTGTCCTGGCTGCAATGCCTCGTACTGTGAGAAAACACCTAGAAATTTATTTACCAGTTAAATATAACACATAGAAATTAATAAAGCTGCTCGCGTGATTGAAGTGAAACCGTCTGCCATTGGGGACCATATCGCGTCAATTAGGGAATTTTCTGTCCGGGACAGGGCTGACTAGTTTGATCTGCTCATCTATTAAAGTCTGCTAATTCTACGTGATCGACTTCAGGTTAAATTTCCGACAGTCCTCGTTTCCTCCTTTTGTCTTTCGAACTTATCGTTTAAATTTTTTCCTCTTTCCGACTTGTGTTGATACTTTCACAATTGTTTACGACTCCTATTTGATTGTTACCTGGTACAAATTCATCGTACATCTTGCAAAACTATTGCTGGGGATGAACCAAGATTGATTTAAACGTTCAAAAATTACCAGCTTGGATTTATAGAATAAAATAATTTACCTTATTGGAAATGACAGAGGAAACAACGTACTTATTCTGAAGTTAACTGTGATTTTTGTTACATACTACCAACTAATCTGAACGCTGTTACATCTATGTCAAACTAATTTTGAGTTACCAAATAGACGCAACTGTCAAAAGATTAGAAAAATAGCATGCAACCGAGGAAGATTTTCGTCGTCTATCTTGTTCTCGATACTTTGCTTTTTTACTTTCCCTTTTTCATTTCTTTCTTGCTTATGATTGGCTAGTTTGGATCCATGTTTCTTATAAAAAGGTTGCAATATATCTATACTTTCATTTCTGAAGATTCATACTCTGAAGAGTGTCAGACGAAAAAAAGCTTCTAAGTATGTTTTTAGTTCAATGTCGCATACTTTCAAGGCGATTTTCAAGTTTTGTAACGCAAAAAGATTGTAAAAGTGATTAAGTTACTACACAGCCGCCTCATCATTGTCTGTCAGTTGTGCGCCAGGGAGTGAAAGAAGTAATGGCAGATTTTACTTGTGGGTAAACGAACATTACATCTAAGGGGTAAAAAATGTGGAGCAAAACGAACATGAGACCAAACTGGGGATTGTTAATACCTTACAAATATTCTTGACAGCTCTTTAAAATTTATACGTAACCCCCATGCGTCTCATACTGTGTACATGACAACCAGTCCTAAAGAAAGACCTGCTCCTGAAATTCAGTTAAACGTACACTGTCATACCATCTAATAAAATTAAATCCCAAACACAAAGAAATCCGAAACTTATTCAGTAACATAAAATGTACAAACAGGTACGTCTTAGTATTATGTACACGCCTACAAGTTATTAAATCCGAAATATACAGATATCAGGCAATGGCCTTGCATGTATTCATCTATTTCTATTTTACTAGCAATTTTTTGTCATAATTTCAAACGGATACTGCATTTAATTTATCGCATGCGAAGCCTCGGTTAAGCAACCACGCATTTGTGTAAGAAACTCATATATAGTACTTGAAAAGCCAAAAACTCAGCATCAACGCTGTCTTATTTCGAATCTTTCAACGTTGACCATTTTAGAATAGCACTGAAAATAACGTTTGATTGTGTACAAAGAGTATCACTTCTCTTTTTTTGTTCAGGTTATCAGTGCGACAATGCTTCCACTACCTTCCCCAGTCCTTGATCGGCACCTCAACTCCAGCCCCCGTTACCTTCGCATCCGCGTCTCACAAAATTCATCCATTGGTCCACTTCCCCTGTCGCCCGTCATTACGTACTTCGAAATAGGTTGTGTAAGACCATAGAGGATTTCAGTGTTCTGTGCTACTTTACAAAGAAAAATTAACAAAGAAAAACGAGATGAGAAACGTGTATAGACAAGTCTATGCGGACAGTGAACTCTTTGTATTGACTGAGTTTCTTACAGACACGTGTAACCAAGTTTCGCCTACATACGCACATAACGTAATTGACTAAAATAAGTACCCCATAACCCTCACAGAGGGCACTGATTACTATTCCAGAGTAAATATCTTTACACAGAAGCTTCATAAATGTCAAAATCTTGATGTGCTCTTTGTTCACGCACAGCCTCTGCCACACCTTGTGATCTCTCGATATCAACTTCCATGTATGTTATATCTTTGGAGTCTGCTAAGTCCAGTAAATTTAATTCTTTTAAAACATCCGGAGATTCTTTGTCCACCACAGACAGCAAGCTATCACAGCTCTTTGACATCTTAAATCGTAAGCGCCTCAAATGTGTGCCCGGGGGCCCACCTTCTAGTGCTCTATTTGGGGAGTTTGGCACTGGCTCTATCATATCTATGTCGGCATAGGAGAGTTCACGAGTAGGTTTATTCTTATCCTGAAATTGACAGTGGTCTTCAAATAAATTCTCATAGCTCATCGACTTTCCAGACATAATTAGTTTTGAGTTCGAATGATCCTGCAAATCACTAGCTGCCACTACATCTCTCGGCAGAGACCTATCCCTCGTTAATAACTTTGTATCATCATATTTTGTTTCTGCTGGTAATGGGTTTGATCTCTTCTTCCGAGCTTTAGGAAGTACAAACTCGTCATAAAGTTGTCCGCGACCAACGGTCTGTGTAGTTTTGTACTGCCTCGTTTTCGCTCTGTCTAATGTCACATGGTTACCTCCCGAAGAACGGAGTTCATCCCTATCAAACTTTGGCACGTTGACATAGTCTGCCCTACTCGGGGCACTAGCTTTCCTTGAAACATGAATAGCCGTAGGTTCTTGATCAGTCAAAGAAGACTGTTTCACAACACCCTTGGACCTAAATCTATTGTTGGGATCAAATGACAGAGATGGATAAAACGATTCCTTAACAGTGTCCACCGAATGATTCCCACTACGAACCAAATCACTTCTTGATCTTCCCTTCAACTTCACCTGCTCTTTGAGTCTTGACTGCCCTGGGTTGCTCTCAAAAGCTTTGTGTGACTGAGGCTTTGGTTTTCGTTCGATTTTGACCCACTCAGTTTGGGCACTAATCACCTCGTACTTTGGAATATTGACATAAGAAGGTGTCAGTTCGCCGTCACTGAGGCTTGATTTTACTTTACGGTTTCCCTCGACGATTACTTCTTCATAGCTCACAGAGTTAACAGGAGATTCAACGTAAAAGCAAGATGAAGGGATATTAAGCTTCCGACCTTGGCCTGTCCGTGACTTTGCGGACCGTTGAAGCTGTGGGGACAGCGTTAATGATTTTGGGAGACCCTTTATCTTGTTTTTCAGTTTGGTGTTAAGAGTTGGTGTACCACTTTTACCCATCAAAACGTCATCGCCTGCATTTTTGCTAGAAAATGGAGAGCTTCTCTCAGGTAACTGTGGGGGCACATTCGTGTAAGTTGGATCCTGTGTTGCTCTTGTCAACAGAGACAACGGAGATAAGTTCGAGTACGTCATGTTGGGCATTTCATTTTCCACCGAAGTTGGGACTGCTGAATACGTCGAACTAAGTGTTGCTCCATACGCCTGCGCAGGAACCAAATTCGAATAAGTGGATTCGGCATCACTTTCTGAATCGACACTGCTGTTTGTTACTAACTTTTCACGTCGTTCATGTTCTTTGGCAAGTCGACCAAGATTACTGTAGTAAGGCTGCACTTGTTCTGCGTCTGACCCAACATGCATCTTCCCATCAGAGCCGAGTATTAAATCTACGTCATCTCCTGTCATCGAAACGTACGCTTCGTCTGACAGCTCGTCCCCCGCCTTGGAGGAACAACTGTTACCTTCCGGTTTTACAGGTACCACATAAGTGTAATGGTCCTGTATTCTGGAATCCACTTCGTGCGGATAGCGCATTGCAACATATTCCGTCTCTAATCCATTGGCCATCACATCTAAAAATATATAATGTATATAAAATCATAATCAAGACGCCTTTCATAACATTAGCTAGCCACAATAACACATCTATGACAACCTGCAAAGTATAAGAAAACTTCATACCTATGAGTATGCTAAAGTCCTCACTTGGAAATGAATAATTACAAGTGTGTATTGGGTTAGCTATTCCTTTAGTACAAGCCAGAACTTACCTATTAACATTTCGCCATAAATATCTTTCTTATTTCACTAATCTTCTATTTTGAACATTTCTCACGTATTTTTTACTTCGCTTAAAGTATTTCTTGATCCCCCCCTTTCCTCCACTCACTACTCTTTACTTTGCATTTGATGGCACTGGTATACCTTCACAGTATGATTCAATCTTAACATTCACTTGTTGACTTTTTACACCAAAAATTTGAAATGTAACAGTTAAGAACTAGTTAGCTTAAAAGAGCGCGCGTTTTGCTTCTAGTCAGTCGACCTTGTTTCAAAGCTCCAGTGATTAATAGCATTTTTAGAAAATGTAATTATTAAGTATAGAAGAGATACCGGATGCCAAAATGTACATTACAAACTTAAAATCACAGTTACAAGGAAGTCCGTACATGCGAGTTTTTTATTTTATCTTACATCCAACCCTGTCTTACGTCTGCGGATTTTCTTCCGCACCAAACTCTTATTTCGGTTAGCTGTCCCAACATTTGTCCGACATAAAACAGGTATATGGCGTATGTTTGGTCAGGACGGCTGTGTACACCAAAGTGAAAGAAGTAAGGTTGAATTCCTTTGACGAAAGGGAGAAAAGATCAGTCAAGTTGATGATATATATGGGATGATATGCCATTTGTGTGTGTTTGTGATAATACCAATTAATTTTTCAAAGCAAAGGCAATGCTGTAACAATACGAGAGAACAACTTGAAAAGACGACTGAGGAGACTGAAAGGGGATGCCTCGTAATTCGGCAATATTACAATCCTACCAGCAATTCGTAAGGTACCTCTCTGGCACTACAGTGGTATGTCTTATATGACGACCTTTTTAACTTTATCTGTAAGTATAAATTACGCCATTGAACACTGATGCTAATAAAGTGATTTTCTACAGCCAAAGAAAACCACAACAGCTTTAATGTAGTGAAGTTGTTTAGATATCGACATTTTCTTGTCATGGTTAGTATTCTATGATAATTTTTGATTCTCAAATACAGAGATTAAATGTACAAGCGGCGAAAGCCGCGCGATAATTTACCGTTTTAGAGTAGTTCAATCAATCATTTTTAATTACATTATTCTTTTATCACTTCTCCTTCTATACCTCAGTCACTCTTCATTTCAGGAATTGTATTTTTTGTATCATTCTTTTAGTTGTGAAAGAAGACATAACAAACCTACATAGCTCAAACTCCAGCCCAATCCCCACAACATCCCATCTCTTATCCACTAGTTTAATCAGGTTCCGTCCCTCTTGTTACGCTAGTAATGTTTCGAATTCTTCTTGAGCTTCGTTCTTTTCTACTTATTTAAAATTTAAGACACATAAGCCTGTCTTGTTAAGGTAAATTTTTTACAGTTCGGTATGGTTCTTACACAGTCCTGAACACTGCTGATCTAACAGAAGACTTTGTAAAACCAGTAACCATACATTCCTTTTACATTCATTTTCATATTATATCACATTCCAAATACATTTATTGGGATTCCTACCAGTGTTTAGTGAGTCATCCTCGTCTGATGGGATGTTGTCGTCAGAATCATGAGTATCCAATGTTGATGCATCCACTAAGTCTGCCGTTGATACTGTTAAGCGTTTAGTCCCAACATCAGCACCTGTGGTGGCATAAAATCAAAGTCAAACGTAAAATAAACTAAGTGTTATCAACAAAAACCTTACAGTTACATTGCGACCAACAACTCATTCACTTCAGGTGTTTTTCACGCCATGATATGCAATGACTAAGTAGCTTGTCGTGATTGAAAGACTTGCGTAGGACTCAATCTTAATAATCTAGAGGTTAATCACGACCATCAAAAACCTAAGCTGCAGGTTCAGCGCATGGATGTTTCACTGGCATTCGTCAACAGATTGAAAGTGTAGTAGCTGTAACAAGACTGCTTCGAGCATCAACCAGTTTCAAATGAAGACTACTGTGGTCATAAATGTAATGGCACCCTATGTGACTAAGTGCCACTAAGACTTCATAAGAGGCGTTAGAAGGTGAGCCAAGTCAAGATGTTTTACGACTCTCTAAGACACAAAAGAATACAGGGGAAATAGAAAGATACCCCCATCTAATGTTTCTTTAGCAGTGAATTAGCATTGTTATCCAACCGTGGAAAATAAACACTGCTAAATGCATAAACTTGCGATGATTATATAATGCAGGGATAAAGGCTAAAACTGAAAGACGTTCAGCTGATGCTTCATAACAGTAACCGAAACAAGCCACATATATTCATAATTCCACATATGTCTGCTATTAACAATTGTGAATAGTATGTCAATAATAGCAACTAGCATCCTTCCTCAAGAAAATGGATGCGTAGATGTAAGAGAAATTGCATCAAAGTGTGCATAAACAGTAAAATCCAATTAATTAAATCCAAAATGAAACCTCGATGCGACACCGGCCATGCTGTGTAAAGTTGGACTCGAGCGTAACGATTTTATAAAAAACAGGACGCTTATAAACTGCCGAACTTCCGCCATGGCCAAACTTTAAAAATAATTCAGAATCCAGACGGCTATCCAGATCATTTCCAAAAGTTAACGGGCGGGTTCTTCCATGGACCAATACACACCTCTAGTAAACGTTTTGTCAGAATCTGACAGTACCTTTTTGAGTTAAGTTGCCAACAAACAATGAAACGCTAACGAAAATAATACCATCACGGCGGAAATAATAAACGATGATACAGCTTCAGCCAGATTGCAACCAATGGCAATAGAAATCCTTCTTTCAAATAAATTTCAAATAACTTCAAACTTACTCATCGTGTCGAACAGTACGGCATCAAAATCGACAGTTGCCGGTCGCCTCAAATTTCCACCACGCGCAGGTGACATTGTTGGCGACTGCCGTAAATTCGTGTCACTGACATGCTCAGTGTAACCTTTTTAAAAGAAATCGGAAACAACACCTTGCCGTTAGGAAGTACATGATAACGAAACACTGAAACAGAGTTAAAAACCCAAAAACTAAAAAGCGAAAACTTTCTGGATTTATTTTCAGAAAGTTACCAATTTCTTGTCTCCACCTTAATAATCCTCTTTAAAAGAGCTCTGCTTGGACAAAGTCTGAACATCAAGCAAATGTTTTTTACCAAAGAAAAATAAGGCTCCCAAAAACATTTGCAGGCTAAGAACAATCAATAAACAAAATGTTGGTATGGAACAAAGCTCTAACACGATTCCAAGGAGACAAAACAAAAAGCTTCAATGTTTACAAAAAAATGGCAAAAATGTTTCCGTTCTAAAGCTTTTCTCTTCCACAAACAAATCGTTCCCTTTTTCATCGCTTCCAATGATCTGTAGAGACTCGCTATCATCATTCTCTTCGCTCACTCCTCAAGACATTGACGAAACTGCAAGTCGTTGAGTGAATTCTAGCATGGTTCGTGGTGCACGGTTATTGCGATTATGTATGTATGTATGTATGTATGTATGTATGTATGCATGCATGTATGGTATGTATGTATGTATGTATGTATGTATGTGTGTATGTATGTATGTATGTATGTATGTATGTATGTATGTATGTATGTATGTGTGTATGTATGTATGTATGTATGTATGTACTTATGTATAAAAACTTCAAGAAATAAACACTTCTTAACGTGTCTGACGTCAGTATCCGACACTGATGAAGGAAAAGTTTTCTGGAGAACAATTATTCGAAACATTAAAGTGTTCATTTCTTCACGTTCATATCTATTTAATAAAGATGTATGATAGAGCTCTTGACAGGTAAAATATGATTTCTCCTGGACAAGTTACATCGAGATTTACAATAAAATAATGATATTCTTCTGCTTAATGCTGTTCGTCGTATACACCACACACGTCATATAAATTCACAGTTTCGATTCCAGCAAATACAATCATGAATTTATTTATTAGATAATTTCAAACCTGATATATCATCATTATAATCTAAGGATGGTACTTTGAGAGTTCCAAAATTCGATCCGATCATGTTTCTGTTATTTTCACATTGGCTTATCGATCTGTTATATGCCCCAGTAGGTTGTATTTTATCTTTTCCACTGCCATCAGTCAGCGATCGTGGTCGACCATCACTGGACCTAAATAAGAAACGTTACTTACGTTTTCGTAAACAAATTCTCTTACGTGAACTATACATAGGGATGGAAATGGAAAGAGCTCTTACTGAAACTGCGTCTTCTTTAATAAGATAAACAGTCTCAATCTAGACAGGTGTGTTGACAACAATGAAGGATTGCTCAAAAGCCAAACCAAAAACGCGGACATCGTTGACATGCATTTCAATGTACGTGTGCCTGTGTATTTGTAGTTACCCTTATGTTGATTAGTAAAATGCGAGCATGTATATCGCGGGCAGTTTTCAAACACGAAAAACCAGAATGACTAGTTTAAAGACATTTCCTTGACCTATTCTTTTACTAACAAATAAATAATGCTAAAGACAGGTCAAAAACACCAAACGTATTTATCAAGAGTGGAGCATTATAATATATATACACATATATTTCATGAACGTAAGGACAATACAACAATTTGCAGAGGAAATATGCAAAAAAACGAAAATATCTGCAATGTAAATATTACGCAGACATCTATCTATAATGATGACTAAACAGCTTCCCTCTTTCCGTTAACACTTATCTATTTACACAACGTTTGCTTCCACGTTACACTACACATAATCGTCTATCCTACCTGAATATAACATGTTTCATATGTTCGGCGATACATATTTCCTCTGCTTCAATCCAAAGTTCACCAGGTCCTAAAGTTCCCTTCCGCCCTAGCTCCATGAAGAAAAAGCGATCTTTTTGTCCACTTCGTCGAATGTTGTTTAAATGGATCTCATGCAACACTTCGTATGAAGGTGGCTTAAGTACGAGGAGAACATTCCCTTGAAGTCCTAGTTGATAATTGCCATGCAAATTTTGTGTTCTACCAATGCCCTCATCCTTAATTTTTATCGACCAAACTTGATCTGTTGAATCAAAAAGGAATGAGCATAAAACTAGCGACATAAACTGGAAATGTGGCTCAATAAAAGGGGCAACACCATATTGCTAACTATTCCATGACACTCGATAAATCCTATATTCAAAACTGCGATAGTAAATTCTTGCTTTGTTCCTTCTGTGATCAGGAAATGGATGTTTTTACTTCAATGATGACATCTGCAATAACTTCCTACAAATGACGCTATACAACGTTTTACAAAAACAACACTTGCGGAAACATATCCATGATGACACAGTATGATCACCATTGATACACTCTAGCTTATTTCATTTTGGGATATGCCTTCCTATTCTGCTCACAACCGTAAAGAATTCAGTTCTTAAGCTTGCATTTCAACTTGTCTTAACTGACTTTCATGGACATCATGACAACATAGCTCTGATGTAGACACCTATGCACATTAGATAAAAATCATACGGTACAACAAACCATCCCTACTTGGCATGGTTCTCTTGCTGGGATTCGTCGATAGTCAGTGTAGCACTCTCGCTTATTTTCTGTTTACATTCTTTATGACAAGCCAAAGACAATATCATCCTGTTGTTGCTGAACAGCGCAATAAATAAACATGTCTTAACCATACCGTCTTTATAACCGATTGTTGAGGATATTATTGTACTTTAGATCTCGCTTCCCGATGTCACATGTGGGCAATGTTCTATGGCTATACACTTAAAAAGAAATGTTACATCTGGCAGGATATGAAAAGCGTACTACTACGAAGCGAATGTAAAAATCAAAGGACATTAAGGTGTTTCTAGGAACTGGCTTGTTCAACCCATAAGTGCCATACACCATGTCCTGTCATGTTTTAACCTACACAGTCACCTGACTGCACGTGACAACAAAAGAGACAATGGGTATTAGACAAAATTCTAAAACAAAATTGCATTTTCGTCCTCCTTTTAAATCAGCCATGTTTATTAAAGCAATATACATATTGCACAAAGGTTTGGTGAAGGACTTTCAAAGCGCTTGGTATCACAACATACTACACATATCTGCATTGAGGTTTGAAGTTGGAAAACAAATTTCCTCCTGTTGCACTACATATAATGGAGTTTCCAGAAGAGGTGAAAGCATTAGTGGTCAAATCTGATGTGCCATATATTATAAATTTAAGCTTTCTATTCCTTCCTTTGATCACTTGCAACAACAAATATCAAAAAGGTTCTCTGTTGAAATACTGAATTGCCAAGAAGGAGCCTTATCTTAAATCTATTTTGGGGAACTATTCGTGCACATTCCTTAAAGTGGTCCATCAGTAGTTTTGCTTGTCAAATTTTATATACCCTGCTGCATTAGATTTATTTTTGGGCATAACAAATCAACATCAAGCTCACAAGAATCGATACTTGATATGATATTAACTTTTTAGAATACAATTAACATTAAGCTGACAAGTACACAAATACAAATTATATATAAATCATAACTTTCATCTATTTGTAAGTACTTATAACTGTATCTTTATGCATAACTATAACTATGTTTATATCTTTAAACATTCCAGATGATTGGTAGTCCTTGGTATCATTGATAATCGTGTTAAACCACCTCATGAAAAGGCTGTTTCTCACAACATAAGGGTTTAGTTAAAATATTTTCAAAAACATCTGCCTCTCAAACCCAACCTCACTTTCAGAGAACACCAATTTCTTGTCTGTATCTGCCCCTGCTGTTAAATGGGTAGTTCTATTTAGTAAAACATTCCTGGCTTCTGCCACCATGGTTTAGTTCACCAATTTCAAAATTAAAAAAGCAGCTTGGTCACTTACCATACTTCAAGGATTCCTCCATTTCAAAGCATTCCTTCCGAACCAATTCAAGAGCTGAAAGCCAACTTTCAATTTCCTCTTGACTTTCGGCAACCAAACCAAATTTCTCCACTTTGGTAAATAAAGCAAAACAATTAGCATATTTTTTCTCTTGTATTTTACAAATCGTTAGACAATCCTTCATGTATATGCACCTTTTGGGGTGTGACTTCATGGAATATTTCTTATACGATGCATGATACTCCATCCGTCCTTTTCCATTTCTCGTTGGCCGTTTCAGTACAAAGTACCTCTTCTTTCCAGTCTATTGACAATAAGATTAACAATACCCAATAATTAAATGTGCTAGAAGAAGATACAAGCCAAGCACCAAGCATAAAATTAAGTGGTAACCATGAAGTTATTAATTTCAGAAACTTTAAATTCCTTAAACTTAATTCTCATCATTTCCTCACGGACTCAAGGATACTGATTCCATATCTCCTCGTTCCTTTTGTGTCAATACCCTAGCCCAATATGTACACCAGCAACTCAATTCTGTATTAGGATCATACAGATTGAGAAATACTTACAAATCAAACTAATAGGGCAACCTATTACCAGTCAATGACAATTGGTAAACATAATAACATCAATAAAAAACACAATCTGTAGGATAAATAAAAATAACAAATATAAACTCAGCAAGTGGACGTCATAACCGACACTTTTGCCACTGCCATCCACTTTATAACATATACATTTCTTTTTATATAACACGTTTTATATCAAAGTTTTTCTACAACCAAGACAGCTAATCTTTAACTGTCTCTATGCTCTCTTCTGGAAAAAGCCTAAACGGCATCCGTAACACTGTAGTCTTGGTCCCCTCATGCTGGCATACCCATCTCTTTTAAGATCACTCAGCATTCCCAGTCTGTCATTATCCCTAAGTTGTTTATCATCTTTCCTTCATTCATTCACTTGCTTCAAAAACCCTTTCAGATAATGCACATGTCTAATTATTCTCTCTTTATGTTTAATATTTTATTCATCACTTGTCTCTCTTCTCTTACTATTGTATGCACCATTATTCGTCTTCCTCTCTGTTTAACTTATTCGTTCCATGTTTTTCTGAACCCACATTTCAAAGCTCTGCTCTTAAGACTCTTGTAATACTATAATTATTATTGTCACTTATGTTCATTGACACATCTCCCTTTTCCAAACTACTAATAATGTTTACAGCACATTGATACCCTATTCCTTCAAGACTTGCCATTAATCACATCTCTTTTTCTAATCCAACTGTTCTGTGTCCCATTATTGCTATGCTACATTACCATGAAATTTTCCATTTATCCTCTTAATTTAGACTATAGAACCGATTTCCTTGTTGCCAATTTTTATAGAATTAAATAAATCAGGAACAACATTCCACTGTTACATAAAACAAAATTATATATCACTTACTATTTGTTTTTGCAAGAAAATCATTCAGTCAACAATGCATTAATTAGAACGATGGAGGCTATTGGAAATTTACTTGATAAAATAAAAGATATGGATGCAAAGTATATATTGGCCTTCAAAAAGCCTTTGATAACATAAATCAATATATATATATATATATATATATATCAGGAGGATTATTATGTATGCATATATTTGTATACATTAATATGTTTATTATGTATGTATATATTTGTATACATAAATATGTATACATATATATAGATTTTAAGAAATAAACACTTTTTAATGTTTCTAATAATTTTTCTTGAGAATAATTTTTCTCAACAAAAATTATTCGAAATGCTAAAAAGTGTTTATTTCTTAAAATTTTTATATATATAGAAATTACACTTTAAACTTATGGTATTAGGTACTCTTAGGTGGCTAGAATGTTATTTATCTAATGGAAATCAATATGTCCCTGTTAACAGAAAAGAACCTAACCTTTTGAAGATAACATGTTGTGTTTCACAGGGATAAGTACTCAGACCACTATTTTTGTTAATGAATAATTTTACAAGTGTCACAAATAAACTCAACATTTACCTTTTCTCAGACCATACCAACATTTGATACAAAATTGAAACTGTCCAATTACTGTACTACTTGTGAAAAAAATTCCTACGTAAAATGTATTGTAGTCTCCACTTGTGGTAACGGAAGCCTAACCGAGTGTTACTGATCTTGTAAGCCTGACATACAAGCATACAAACTGGCCCGCTGCCTTGATATGAGCCAAGGTTGGAATGCAGTCAATGTAGCCGAAAAGACTGATGTTCTCAATCATGAGGATTGCTGTTGTTGAAAGAAGCTTTTCCAAGAAATGAACCTCTTGGACAGTATAAAGTTTCCAAGTTGTCTGAAACCTCACAATGCTGTTTCCACACCATCTCTTCGCCTACTTTGTGATGCAAGTGGTCAGGCATTTGCCACCTGTGGTTATCTAAGATGGGACACAAAGGATGCTGAAGCAGTTTTGAGATTATCAGCAGCCAAGACAAGAGTCACACCACTGGAAAAGCTTGGCATACCTTGTCTGAAACTACAAACAGCTGTCTTTGCAGCAAGGCTCCCAAAGATCATAAGAGACAAGCCTCAGTAGCAACAAACTAGTGCAATAGAAGAATAGTTCAGACTTGACAAAATTGATAACACAGCCTTCATAATCTTGTCCTTTTAGTGTGATCACTTTTCCTGACCTACCACATATCACCCAGCTACTTATAAATACTTGACTTACTTGACTTAAATGTTTGGGCCTTTGTTTTGTCTCCTTGCTCTCCCATGTACATGTCTTCACCATCAAGAACAATTTCCAGCATTTTGCTCGGCAGTTGCAAGTGGTAATCTAGTGTCTTGTCTGATTATATCTGTCAACCTTTTTCTAGGTCAGCCTGGTAGACGTCTCTTGGAGAAATCTTGCTTGTATGCAAGGTACACCATTTATTCATTAGGTTTACGGCAAACATGTCCAAACCATCTCAACCTTCTTTCACGAATGGTGTCAGTGATAAGTTTCCCTACACCAGCCAATTTCCAGACAGTAGCATTTTGGATTCTTGTCATCCTCGTCATGAAATTATGCTACCCAAGAAAGAGAATTCATCGATGGTGTCAACAGGCGTATTTCCAATACGAATTTTGTCAGTAGCAGCAGTCATTACTTTGCATGCTGTGATGTTTATCTCTAATCCTCATTTATAAATTATTTTGCTTATAAATACATAGATTACAATTCTACAATGTTCTTAACAGTATTAAATCGTTACTAACCTTTAGAGTCATGATGACTCAGCACTTAGCCATACTTACTCAGCATAATCAATCACGACTCTTAAATCCAGAAAGTTCTAGTCTTCGCTTAGAAATCTCACGTAGCTTACATTTACTCGCTAACTAATTCAACAGGCTGCCAGTAACAGAGACCCTTTACTGGAGTGACAGTACTGTATCTTTATAATAGATCAATAGTCATGTTGGTCCTTATAGGTCCTTTGTAGCTACAACTGGTACAGATACACTCCGTCTCTAGCCCATCTCAGTAGAGGTAATGTCCAACTGATGAAAACATTGCAGACCAGGCTACAAGAGGAGTGAAGGTTGCTGAATTGGCAGAGGAACGGCAGAAATGACTGCCTTTCTTGGTCAAACCTAAGGAACAACGCCCTAATAGTTTGCAACAAAGAGATAGCCACTGAAAGAAAAAAAGTAAAGATATCCTGTGCAACTACTGCCTGACTTTCAGAATTAGAGAAAGCTTAGATAAATTGTGGCACTTGTCTTATATTTTGTTAGTGTAATGAAGAACAGAAGAAGAGTTACTTCAAGTTAACTGACCTGTCATGTGCTGGAGAAAGCAGAATATGTGCTGCTTATGCAGGCCTACTAAACAGATGCCTTAATAAAAGGAAATTATGAAGAACTTACAACATTTATTGATTATGATGGCATTGTAAGGGTTGGGGGATGAATAAGTGAGTAAAGCATGTGGTGTCCAGACAGTATTAGCACAATAGAGGCTTAAATACTGGATCCTATTAGGACAAAAGCTGGCAAAACAGGTTGGATCATGATGCCTTGTTATTGTCTCACAGCAACAGAAAATGGTCGCAATAACAAAGATGAGACTCATTCACACCTGTCTCGAGACCATTTAAACCTCTCTTTTACAAAACAGTTGACTATTTTGGTCCGAAAGTTGTTAAAATTGGAGGACGGGAAAAGTGCTATGGAATTTATTCACATGCCTTGACATTCAAGCAATCCATCGTGAGATGGCTTCAGACATGTCTACAGAAATCTTCTTGCAAGCCCTGAGAAGATTTATTGCTAGACATGGACAGCCTAACCTGATGATTTCTGATAACAGCACAAGCTCGGTTGGTATTCAAAGGGAACTAAGAAAGATGGCTCAGAAATTGGATATCAGATTGTTGGAAGATTTCTGTGCAGGTAATGCAATGAAAGTTCAACACTCCACAAGCACCGCATCATGGAGGAATAATTGAGGTGACTGTCAAGCTGGTAAAATCAACAATGCAAGCAGTCATCACAGATTTTAACACCTGAGGAGTTGGAGATTTACTAGAAAATTTGGTAAATTCTTGACCCCTGGGTCCTATGTTGTTAGACCAAAGTGATCGAACCTATTAAGTTTGAACCATCTACTTTTTGCCAGAGCCAATGGAACCACTGCACAAGGAATAAATGCAACTCAAGACATAGATTTAAGTTTGTTCAGACTATGGTGAGCTGTTTTTGGAAGAAATGGATACACAACTAATTGTCAGCATTGATGAATTGAAGAAGAGGTGTGAAAGGCAACAAAAACTTCAGCTAGACGATTTTGTTTTAATTATTGACCAGAACATTCCATGATGAAAGTGGCAAATAGGTAAAGGTATCAATGTGAATCCAGGAAGAGATGGTTTAGTTTGTAGAGCTCAAGTCAAGACAGCCTCTAGACAATACAACAGATCTATTACAAAACTTTGTGTATTTCTAAGGAGGAAAAGTTATGACAGAAGTATGTTCCACTTCTTCTTTGGGTGAGGATATGGTGTGAACAACAAACATCCAAGATATGCAGCATAGCAAAAGTGCCACTTAAGTGGATTAATTGGACTGTCATAGCACAAATTCGAAGTGAGTAATTAGTTAAGTTTATTGTGGACTATAATTAACCCTTTTGTTTTTTTCCTACATTATTACAGTTGTACATACACTAAGCACATTGATATATTTCTATTTTAGTGAATAGTAGTAAGCATTGATATGTGTAATATCAATCCAATCACAAAGTACTGTCTATCTTCATATGCTTAACACCTGCTTTTAAGCCAAATGACAAATCCAATAGCACAAAGGAACTTTATCCATTTTCAAAGCCAAAATAACCTTTTCACCTATTACTCATATACTGTTGAAACCATGAGATTACATAGTTGCAATAATAAATACTTTTTAGGTTATAAAATTGTAATCGTTTTTGTAACTTGAATACAATATAAAATCAAACATTGTAAAAATAATACGATCTTCTTTAGTTTTAAAGACATGTTTCGACTGAACTTCAGTCATATTCAGTTAGTTACAAATAATTCTATGAGTCTTCAAATTTATAATCTATGCTATAGCAGTAAAACAATATAAGAAAACAATTTTATCAAAGATTCTGTTCAAGTTAAAAATTGTTGTCAAAAATATGCAGCATGAAAAATTGCTGAGTACATTAAAAACAAACTTTATACAATAAAAACAAGCCTAAGTGCAATAAAAACCATTGAAAACTGTTTACCGCAAAAAGACCAACACTGCCTTACTCACTAACTATTTTAATTTTATCCCTTTTCATACAAAATGGGACTAGTTCGTACTCTCGTAGACAGAACTTACAAGATTAATAACACTTGGCTAGGTTTTCACGAGGACATCAAAAAATTAACTTTCATTTTACGTAAAAACTTTTTCCCAGGCAGTATTATTGATAGAGTTATAATACAATATCTCAACAAGGCTTGCAATAGTGATCCTACAAGCCCTAACAGCACCATTGCCAGTCAAACAAGGCCATCCAGGGATAGCAATATCTTTTACTTTAAGCTACCATACGTAGGTACCTTCTCTTTGATTGCCCAGAGAAGAATCAATAAGCTCATTAAGACATATTGCAAGGAGTGTACCATTAAGTTGATTTTTACTCCTTTTAAAGTTGCTATTTTGTGTGAAGGATTCTGTCCCCAAAGGTCTACGTTCTCGTGTTGTCTACAAATTTATATGTGCAGGCTGTAAT